>JAYMSZ010000650.1:0-18207 GCA_036897665.1 Pelargonium citronellum
AGACGTCCAAGTAGCCCGTCAGTAGACATACCAAACGAGCCCTTAATCTTGTAATTAATTGCTCTTGTAAATCTTGCAATAGAATAAACTAGATTATATGACAAAACAAATTCGTTGCATAAATACATGTAATGTAGAAAAAAAAATCACAAAAGATGGTCACAATAGATAATATTACAAGAAAAAACTCGTTATTTTTAAGAACAAACCGATTGAGATTATTAGTGTCCCAAACTCGATTACAATAAAAATAAATAAATAATATATTTGAGCAATAAAATGAAATTAAAATTACCCTTTTTCCTGGAGCGGTTTTGCACGTTGGGCACAGCTGCTGCATAGGCTTTGGGTTTGGGAAGAAAGACACCTGTCCCTGCTGACGTCAGCCCTGAATTTCCGCTCCAGCTCCCATGCTGACCTGGCACCACCCTTCCCTACACATACACAAAACATTAATTTTCCTTAAAAATATCAGTACAGTACATGGATGTGCATGTTTTTATAAATTTAAAAAAAAAGAGCTTACCCGGATTTGAGCGGGTGGTCCGTTTGGATTCGGAGCGTGGCGGGGGTGGTGGCGGTGGTGGGTGGGTTGCCTGAGAGCCGCCGGAGGAGGCGGCGGAGGGATGATTTCTGATAGGACTTCGTGGGGGAGAAAGTTTAGGCCGTCCTCCGGGGTGGGCGGAGAGTCGGCCATGGCGGCGGCAGAGGACGTTACCATGACAACGAGGGACGACAGGACGAAGAGGCGGCCGCCACCTAACAGCATGCAGCCACTTCTTACACTGAAATGAGCTGAGACTGAGAGCATAGGGGTTGCTCATCTCTCACCATATGGACTCTTATTTATACTACTTGCTACTTATTTTCCTAAAAAAGATATCTCATTTATGTGGTTCATGCCAAGACACAACACGAATATGTGCGAGAAAATATAATAACATTTGTCGATAGTGGGGATGAATTAATATTCTCCCGACTTTTTTATTAACTAAGTTTCTCGTGCGATGACACGGGTATATAATTACCTAATGTGAACAACATGTGTTTCGCGGGATGTAATAACTCATTTTGTAGTTATGTTCCCGAAAACAGTGCAGAACTCGTGCTAAGCACACGCGTGATTAGAAGAAACCGATATAGTCAAATGTTTTATAATGTGACACTTCTTTATGGATCATATGATTAAACATACAACGTTTACAATATTACGAGAATTCGATTTCAATTGTGCCAATAATTCAATAATGATGATAATATGGACATGAGTCGATGACTTTCCAATAAAATTAACATGATAGTTGGTATTATTAACATTTGGTGATGATAAAAGGTAAGTGTTAGCTGTAGCAAATTGGCAGTTGTAGATTTTTTGTAGACAGATTCATCTCATGCTCCATTTTAGAAAACAGTCCAATAAAAGTAAAAAGAAATAAAGAAAATAATGTACTAAAAATATACGCTGGATAAAAAATTATCAACAATATATGGAACGAATAGAGCAATACAGATCCTGTGCATCTTAAAGTTCAAACGGTCATTTTTGAGAAGTAATTCTATAAGCAAATTAATATATCACAATACTACAAATGTTGTCTCGGATTTTATTCAGTTACAAAATGTTTAGTTTAACATAAATATTCACGAAATCTTTTTCGTCTAGACCTTAGGTAATGATCTCCCCGGGCTCCTATAGTGTTTCTTGCGTTGATCCTGCGAAATAAAATCTCTGATTGAGGTTCATCTAATGTCTAAGCAAGATGTATGATTAACTAGTTCTTTAGAACCGAATATGGAAATGTTCACTTACCTTTGTAGAGGAGGTGGCCCAACATGGAAACCCTGACTCCCTTGTTGAGTATGTCTCGAAGATTCACGTGAGCACGAAGAGGTGGCCCTTTCAGCACCTCATCGATGGATTCAACTTCTTCGCTAGTTTTTGAGTTGATCCTAGAACTTAAGTGAATTGAAATGAAGCTAGCGCATTTTGTGTCTTTGGTACCTTGAGCTGGTTTTCTAACAGATGTCTAAATATTTTGTGGGCTTTTTTCATGGGGAGGGTTTCTTAAAGCCATTGTCATCTAGAGGATGGGAAGTAAATTTTCAACTCGTTTCTTGACAATGGAACGTACTATTGATCATGTACATCATTAATCTAGGTCAACAAAATACTTCAAATACGTGTTGATGTGGAAATCCTCGTATTGCAAGAGTATTGTATAAGAGCTTTCACACTTAGAACATTTTTGAATGAGCTTCCACTTGATCACTTGGTCTTTATTGCTTGTTAAACAAAACCTCTCATGGATTTCACCTCGAACGTGAAAAAAATCTCCACTATATATTGAGAAATAATTGTGTGCGTATCAATATGTGAATTTTATGGAGGCTGTGAGAGCTCTAAGTTATGTGAATTACATATATGAATCTCAAAAGCTAAAAAAATAAATCAACACCTCATGATTCCAGGGGTATTCATACTCACAAACTCAAGATGTGACATCGTGATTAGTTGCAATTGAGTTTGACGATGTCACATGTGTGTTATGATGATGTCAGGAGCTCAAACGGTGAATTTACTCATCATATAATGAATGCTTATTGACAACACGTCGACGATGTTATCGGAATCCTTAACGTCCTTGAGGTGTTTGGGCCTTGAAGGTTGCCAAATGACTTGGTTAAAAACCATTGTCATAAAATGTGCTCCATTTTTGAAAATTGGACTCAAACAAATTAGGTGAGCCCGAACAAAGCCCAAGCTCACAAAGAAACTGAAAAAAGATTGAAAATGGAGATTTTAGCTATAGCTTGGATTGGAAGAGAAGAACATGGAAGATGAGTAACGTTGGAGAGTAGTGTAATGGCTATATGCCGAATCGCCCGATTTAATTCCCCAATTCTCCATCTTCATCTTCATCCTCCAGCTCCACCCTATCTCCAGATTCATGCCGGCCCTACTTTTTCATTCCCGTTTTGCCCTCGCAACTCCGACAAATTTACCCACCTACCACTCCACCTTCGTCCAAAGCATCTCGTAACTGTCTCCTCTACTTCTCCGTCATCGTCATCGTCGTCGTCAATGGAAAATCCTCCCCAAGGTTACAGAAGAAATGTCGGTATCTGCCTTATCAATTCTTCGAAGAAGGTCTCTCTCTCTGTATATGGATCTGAACAGTGTATAATGTGTTTAGGTTTTGTATTTTTAATCGTCTGTGCTCGAATTTCTTGTAGATTTTTTCTGCTTCGAGGCTTGATATACCAAGTGCTTGGCAAATGCCTCAGGTTTGTTCACTATTTCGTAATTGATTTGACCTTTTTTTTGTTTGTAGTTTTCAGCTAGTGTTTCTTAGCTTGCATCTTAAATTTTTTGTTTGGTTACTGAGAAAAAGTTGGAAATTGAATAATTGATGATATGATGCTGCTTAAAATAGTTGTTGCTTTCTTTGAATTTATAACTGTTGTCAAAAGATGTTGAACCTAAATTTTCTAGATAATGTAAGAAGAAAATAGAGAAGGACAACACATAACATGATGTGTCCTCAGTGATATACATTAGAGAAGACACTAGTGACATCAATTGAATAGGTACATTTTTTATGTTATCGTTGATGAGGAGTCTCAGTTTTCTGTATTTTTGTATGAGCATATAGTAACTTAATTGCAACTCAGGTTTCTTTTGATGTCTGAAAATCTGATACATACAATGTTGGATTTGGATTGTTATAACAGGGCGGTATCGATGAGGGTGAAGATCCAAGAAGTGCTGCCACCAGGGAATTGAGGGAAGAGACAGGAGTTAGTTCAGCTGAAATTATTGCAGAGGTTTGTTTTTCTCTCGTTCATTGCTGATCTTTTTTCCTAGCATCAAAATAGAGGATGTTTTGTGGATCATTTTGGGCTTTGATCTTGTAGTTATAGATTTTTTGTTTCTTATTTATCTACTCTCTCCATCCCAAAAATAAGTGTCTAATTTGACTTTACCCAAAAAGTAAATTTAAGGATGATAATATAATTAGTGCTCGACTTTCCCATGCGTCCATATATTGTTTATGTTGTAGCAAACTCAAGTGGCTATAAAACTAATATTATCTTAGTTATATTATTGGTAATTTATGCATAATTCACTTACCGAAAAGAAAGATGACACTTGGCTAGAAAATATCAAATCTATTAAGAACACTTATTTTGGTACGAATGAAGAATTTTTTCTGTGGAAATGAAGTTAATTGTGTCCTTTCTCTTAGACAAGGACAACCAGAACTTGGCAAAGGTTTATGATGATACATGAAAAATCATAAGAAAAATAGCAAATGAAAAACTTGTCTTATGTACTTGATTTTTTAATGAAACAAGTATATGATGGCCAGGATTAAAAGGTTTCTAAGTTCCGCATCCTGTAATTGTGGTAGTCCTTTAAAATGTAAATGGCAGTTGTAGGTTAATAAGGTGGTATGTTATATGAAAGGATGGTGCTTGCATCTTAGGTTTGGCAATCAAGGACATGTTTTTTTTCAAAGACGTTTTTGGAAGTATTTTCTTTGGAGTTTTAATGTAGTTGTGTGTTAAACTGTAAGCAGAATTAATGGCACCTGATTTAGTCATGGGATTGTTTCCATTGTTTGTCCTCTGATTCTTGCATAGATCTTATATTGAGTTATTTTTTGAAGTGTGTAGGAGTTGTTGTCCATTGTTGTAAATACTCTATGTTCCAAAATAGCTCTCTATTTTCTCATTTTTTGTAGAGATTCGGGATTAGTTAGTTAGTTACCATTTTTTTTTTTAAAGTTGAGCTACACAACAGGGGGTAGCTCTCCCCTTTTAACCCAAACCCCACCCCACCCGACGCAATGAGATTTGAACCCACGACCTCCTACGTGGAGATGTGTGTCTTGGCCATTGCGTCACCCCCTAAGGGGCGTTAGTTACCATATTGGCTTTGTAATATTTGGGTTCTTTTACAGGCACCTTATTGGCTGACATATGACTTCCCACCTCATGTCAGGGAAAAACTCAATCGTGAATGGGGCGAAGACTGGAAAGGTCAAGCTCAGAAGTGGTGAGTATTTGGATATATGTAGATGAAGTTAGATGCATTACTTTTAAAAGGCTGCCACTCAGTCTTGGTGTGGTTGGGTTGTCTAGACATAAAGTATTTAAGATGTGGTGCATGAATGCTGGACCGATATATTTGAACCATAAAACTAGCAGATTTAAAAACAATCTCATAATCCCAAAAATACATTCAAAATGTTTTTTGTTTGGCTACTTATGTGTAAAGCATGATGTGTATTAATACAAGTTACATACATTGACATTCTTGTGCATGTAAATATGCATCCCAGCAACTAAACTTATCCAATTAGTTCAAGTACTCATATTTATGAATAAAAACACAGGTTTCTTCTCAAATTCACTGGAGAGGACAGTGAGATCAATCTCCTTGGCGATGGGACTGAGAAAGCTGAATTTGGCGAGTGGTCATGGTTGCCACCAGAACAAATAATAGATCTTGTGGGTGACCTTGCAAACTTTTTTCAAAATAATTGTGATGTTATTGTAATTCATGACATTTTTTCTCTTTTCCTTGTGCAGGCAGTGGAGTTCAAGAAGCCTGTTTACAAGGAAGTTTTAACAGTTTTCAGCCCTCATCTACTATGTTGAAAGTCATGGCAGCTCGGATCATAAATACAAACATTTGCTTGGAAACCCACTTTTTTGTACTAGGATATGATAATCTTACAATTCTGCAAAAGAAAATGAACGTTTTGAGACTTGTTTATGGAATGTTATCCATGTGTTGGATGGTATGGTACTGAGCAGGATATATAGTTCAAATGAAAAGTTGGTGTTTTTCTTCTTGATTTGTAAATAGTCTGCACAATCAAAACTAAGGTTTATGGCTAAAAAGCCTAAAAGAAGGCTTGGAAAATATGAGTCTTCGTAGGATTGAACATTTTCATGATAAACTTATAATTCACTATTTTATGTTACTAAAGTTGTTAAAAAGTCTCCTCAAGAAAATGAGAAGTATGAATACACTGATGGAGCCCCAAATGTTTTTTTTTTAGATATGCGACGGGACAGCAGACCTATAAAGGTCGGTGTTTCTCACCCCCAAGTGGGGTGAGTAGCCAAACAATTAGTTGCTGTAACAATACAGAAGTTGTTAAAAAGCCAAAACCTACTTCTGTTCTGAACACAAATAACTTAGGAAATTTCTTATCAGAGAAAACCTTGTGAAACAAGAAACTTCGAATAATACACAACAAACATCAAACACTTATTGGAATTGGCCAAAATTTTCCATGTCATGTTCCTCATCAAAAACAAAATATCACAGTTTACAAAAATGCTACAAGTTACAGTTCCATAATTTCACCTTGAGCTTACAATTGACAAAAAAGCTATGCACCGCAAGATCGGGGATGTGGGCTCTTCATAAGGAATCGAAACTAAAATCAAGTTATACTTTCTTGTTTAGTAAATTTTGAATATGACCAGCAACAATCTTTGCAACAATCTCAGGAGAGAACCTTCTGATCATATCTGCCCTCGCCTTCTTACCTTTGGCTCTGGCCTCCTCTCCACTACTGATAACACGCCTCATCAGAAGCTGAAGCTTATTAACGGAAGGTTCAGCCCAAAGATGCCCTACAAATGGCCCTTCGGTAACTTCACTCATTTCATCAACAGGCAATGGATAGCTATTTTCGTCTGTCAAATACTCTGTTGGACCAGACCAGTTTGTGGCTACCACTGGCAGTGCCATTGACATGGCTTCCACAATAGGGCGCCCCCACCCTTCCCCTCTCGAAGGAAGAACAAATGCATCAGCGGCCTTGTACACTCGTGGCAGATCAACTTGAGGTATGTGAGTGTCGATCACATAAACTGGAGCCCATCCATGTACCGGTTTCTCCAAATCAGAATTCTTCACAAACCACACTATCTCATTAACGAACTTTCTACTAGAGTGGAACGGATTGGTAAGTAGATACAAAGCAACCCCATCTATCCCCGAGAATTCCTTCAAATACGACTCCAACAAAACATCCCATCCTTTCCTGTACTCCCATTTAAATACACTCAAGAACACAAACGGTTTCTTCGATTCTGAATAAGGGGTTTCCGAACCAACAACCAATGTACCAACAGAACCAAGATCCAACGGCTTGTACTTAAGCGGATCAAAGAACTCGACATCAATAGGCTGCACAACTTTAACAACCTTAGACGGGTCTACCCCACTTTTAACAAATGTAGAGACATGAAACTCAGTAGGAACCCAAACATAATCCATCCGATTACAACGATCCACGTGCACGGGATCAACCCTATCAGTCTCAAACATGGTCCGGCCAATCGCAAACCTGAATTCTCCATACCCAATTGGAGGACAGGGTCGGGTTTCGAACAATGGAGGGTTCCAAGCACCAGGCTCACTATGACAAACAACAATGGTCTCATTGGGGACACACTCAGTTTGATAAAGCTCTAAAGCCAAATTCCTAACATTTTGGGGCAAACCTTGCCAGAAACGAAAGTTTTCAAGGTCACCATGCTGGTCAATGGACAATTTGAAGGCTTGAGGTTTGGTGTGGTCATGGAGGGACAAAATGTAGGACCAAGCTTCAGAGCTGTAGCCACCACCGGAGAGAAAAGGAGCCATCCAGAGGACACAATGAGGGTTAGTGGAAATGGGTTTTTGGGCAAGAAACCCTAGGAAGAGGGTTGATCGCAGGAGGTGGATTTTGTAATAGTCGGTGGTGGTGAAATTGATTAGGATTGCAACGAAGATGACGAGAATGGAGGACAAAAAGAAAACAGAAAGCTTCCATTTTGAGGCCACACGAAGGTGAGGTTGGTTTTCATGGGAATTCATGAGTGCAATAAATCAAAATTACAGACTCAAGATCGACGATTAGCGATGAAAGTAGAGCATATTTTTAGAGAGAGAGAGAGTACCAGTGCGAAGCGAAGGAGGAAGAGGAACACGAACGGAATGGTATGATTTGACGCACGATCGACGAACCGATGAACATGCAGGTAGTGGTGGCAAAAGATAGGGTCGGGTTCGGGTTGATGAACCCTGACCCTAACCCGACCCTATACGATTTTAGGGTTGGTCAGGTTAGGTTTTATGTTTTAGGCATAAAATACTTCTTTCTTTTTTTGCGTGTTGATAAATTCATACCTGAAATGGGTTGGGTTTTAGGCACTGGTAGGTCGGATACCCTTTTGCTAGTTTTGCTTGCATATAGTGTGTGTAAATGATGGGTCGGGTTTGTTGAAACCGACCCGTTGACACTCGGTTAGGTTAGAGTTGTCTTCAAGCTTGATTGGTAGCACTACTGAAAAAGGTAAGTAGGCAGTTTAAAAAGTCACTTATATTCAATAAATGCTTTAATTATTTGATAAAAAAAGAGTCCCGCAGATAGCGAGAATCAATTGTCGAAATTCCCTGTCCGATTGAATGAAATCTAACTAGAATCATAGTATTCGATCATAGTTGCTCATGAAATATTGATCATGGCAGGTGAGTTTCAAAGTATTAAATGAAATAGCTTAGTTCAATCTTGTTAGGGACTATTTTGAGTTAAAAAAATATACAATGCCAAATAGGATCAAAACTTGAAAATTCATAGACTATTTTAAGTTAAAAAAAGTTCCGTCAATGAGCGAATTGAATCCTTTACCATCTTATAAAATCAAAGTTGAGATTTTTCTTCATCGCAAAAAGGTCTAGACTCTTTTGAAACTGAAGTTAGAAAAGAAATGGTTATTGACTTTAGTGTTTAGCAGATGTTAGACATTGGAAAACTTGATCTCAATTCAATCACAAGCTAGTTGTAAATGTTGATATTCTTAACATCAAATCCTTAATTTTTGCAAAAAATGAAAACAAACACACATTTTGAGACGGAGAGAGTATTATAAAACTGATTCCATCCAAACCATTCCAATGACTACTGAAGAATCCACCAATATTAGTTTAGAGTGCTACATGCATGAAACAATCTAAAATACAAATATCCAGTAAGGAAGGATAATTAATTTCCTTCAATCAATTTCTATCCCCGAAGAGTTGCCCGCGGAACGGCTGGCAAGCCAAATTCATCCTCAGCCTGTAGATGAGAGCCAAAAAAAAGGGTGAGATTCTGTCTTCCTTCATGATTCTCATGCACGTGAATACAAATCCATCCGACTTCGAGTTAGTTCTGAATAATTAGGAATCTGGATACCAAGCATTATGAAATTACCTGAGCATTAGCTCTTCCTGCTGGGGCTGCATATCCTGTGGGTGCTGAAGGTAAATTGAGCTCTGAGTCTAAATCAGAATCCTTGTCGGGTTGAAGATAAGAAGGCACTCCATCGGATTCAGTTTCCAAACTCATGTCCGCTTCTAAAGCGTCAAGTTCTGCATCATAACAATAATATGCAAATACATGGTTTAGTTTATTTCATCCAACCTAATCTTAAGGGGTGGCATTGTGGCAACCGAAAAATAGAAAGCAAAAGTAATTTCCATCATGACGCTTAAAGCCCTATCAAGTACCAATACCAACACTTTGGTGCTGCATTCCCAAGCTCCAAAAGACGTAAGGACAAAAACAGAAGAACAAGATAATCGAATCGGTCAATTCATAACATAACGCCCAGAAACTAAAACTTCTCTTTAACAATAGGGGCTTAAAATGATAGGAAGCAGCTTACCACCCATGAGGTCTTCTTCATCAATGTCATCAGGCACGTTATAGCTTCTACCCAGGGTTTCCTGAATTTCGTTGCTCACATCCATCAAGTCTGTCATCTCATCTTGCAAATTCTACAAGCACCACCCTTACAGCGTTAGATTTTTTTTTTTAACACAGTTTACATGACAAGTGGGAGTAGAAATATCAACAAATTACACACATCTATATCTTCAAGCTTCACAGTTTTCATCATTCCTTTCAACTCCTTGTTGGCAGATTTCAAAGCAGTCATCTGCAACAAACAGAACAATAATAGCTTGTTAACAAATTAGTGTCATAATTTATCACACCTGCACATGTTTCCAAGACATGCAGTATCACTGAAATCTAAATGCATATTAAAGCAAGTTTGAGGAGATCTAAGACATAGATTCACCACATATTTCTATGAAAAGTAACCCTCCCCAATGGTGAATGGTTCATCCTCTACCTCTCATGAGGTAGGCAGCAGGTTCCAAACAGGGGAAAGGTAAAGCTTCGCCTGAGCTGGCTTGAACTGGGTCCCTGAGGGTGGTACCAAGAAAAACAAATGGTGCACATCATTATTAATCAGTCCAACTTCATCTAAAACCCATATAACTAAAACCAGACGTATGGGTTGAAATTAGTATCAATGACCCTATTACAGATTTTTGGTTTAAACATAGCATCAAAGGCTCCCAAATCAGACCCACAAAATATAATTATAAACTACAAAACTTGGAAGATCTGTGGGATATACAGGATAAAAATTATCCAAATCATCATCTCATTACAATGCTATATTTTAAATAGATCAAACAATGGGATAAATGTAAAATGTATTGCAGCTAAGGATCCCTCAACGACATATTTCCATTTACATAGTTTATCATTTTTGTATTATCTCTTCATCGAAGACAATCTATTTCACTGATGCACCAGAAGATCCTCAACCTTTCTTAGTAGTACCCAGTGATGCCCTTGGAGAAGGCCTAGATAACTCAATGGGTCTAGAGAATCGAGCAAAGGTACCCCATGCCTTTGTGTAGTTCTTGTACTTACCCCAGAGAAAACTTCATTAGTAAAATAATCATAACAAAAAAGAAGAATATGAATAAGACATACAGTTTGCTGAGCATCTTTGATACCCTCAGCAGCAAAAGCAACTTGATCCAAGTTGAATGTCTGATTGTAGAGCATGTCACGCTGTCCTTCATACCTGTTCAGATGCTTAAAGCATTTTATACACCATAGAAGCAAACTTGGCAAAACAAAAAGGGTGGCGCAATGCACAAGGCTCCCACCATTGTGAGGTATGGGGAGGGTCATTTTTAGTACACAGCCTTACCCCTACTCTGCAGAGGCTGTTTTCCTGACTCAAACTCATGACCTCAATTTCACAATGCAACAACCTTACCATTGATAATGGGCACAAATACAAGGAAACATAGTTTACAGTGGTGCTTAACATGTGAAATTGCAGGTACGCACATTGTTTCATCATTTACAATAACATAAAACCTAGACACACCTAGTTCTGGTTTAAACTAAATAGATACTAAAGGAAATATCACTCTCTAAGTGCTTGTCTTCCTGGTATCAAAGAGTTGCTTTACAATGACATGATAAACAATAAATCAGATCAGTTGGGCTATGTTTTGGAGTTCCAAATATAAAAGACAAGATATGATCTGCCTTTAGGATCATTAATTGCCTATTCGGCTGCATATATGGGTTAATCCACTCCCCTATATAAGCTCATAAATCCTAGGATTTCAGTAGCACCCAACTGATGGCGGCAGCACAAAAATAAAGACAGTACTATTCTTTACTAATCACTCAATAAAGTCCATCAAACATATGGATAGAATCTTGTGGTGTGGAGTGGGAAGAGGTTATGGGAAACGAGGAGAGCTACCCCCAGTTGTGTAGCTTGGCCCATCGGGCCAATTTTTGAAAAAAAATCAAATAAAGTCAATCAAATATACAATTTTCAAATGCCACTAGTTCTTGAAGAGCCAATGGTTTGTACAGCAGAAAATGGAAAAGAACAAAAGAAAGTGAAACATACATTCGTTTTTGCTTCAAGACTCTCATGGCACGAGCTTTGACAGCTTCTTGAGCTGGGCCAGGTCTCGTTTTCTTTATCTGCTCTTTGTATTTACTAAGTTCAACATCCAGCCTTTTAATCTTCTCATCCACTGATTCACCTCTCTTATTAATCTGGAAAAAAAGAGAGAGTAAAAAGTAGGAACTTTAGCATCAGTTGAAAGCAATTACAAATTGGACATCAATCTACGCACCATAAAGCAGGAAACTTCATAACAAATACACTCGCAATCTATAAGTAATCTTACACGAACCCATACATATGGTAAAAAAAAAAAGAACTCCTTATGACCATTGCTACTCAAGAACAATATACATAAACCACGATGCACCAACTTCTGGGGCTCAAAGCACCCTCTTATTTGGCAAGTTTTCTCAAGTCTGGGGATCAAAGTACACTCTCGTAGCTCTTTTTTCTCATGTACATTTCAAATATCAATCCTAGGGTTCGACCCAAATCTCTGTTGCCTCAAATTTTACACATAATCTATCACATTCCAAAAGTTACACAATCAGAACTCAAAACCCATACCAATATAGCAAACAACACAACTTGCTCTTAACCCTAATCAGGGAATGGGAAAGAACGAACAAACAAACCTCAGATTTCGTTGCGAGAAAAGAACAAAATATGGAGTCAATAGCTACAAATTTCAACAAGATCTTAAAAGAAACTAAAATCAGAAGTTAATTCTTTAAAAGAAAAAGCCATCTGATGGGTCTATTTCCGGTGAGTTGAGAGCAAAGATTACCCGGTCGGAGGCATCATTGATGGACGGAGGCGGTTCTTTATCTTTTTTGACGCCGAAGACTCTCCTCATTTCTCCGACCGACGACTACGGCAGATTTGGGAGATCAAGTCGCGAAACTGAAGATCGCAAGAGATATCGGAGGATCCAAGTTTCGAAGAAGCTTCACATACAATTGTGTCCTTCGCAACGGCTAAATGCCTAAATCTCAGTAGAAAGTTGATTTCGAAATTAGTTTTTTTTTTTCATTAAATGGTTTATGGCTCAACCCGGTTCAAGTGATTTGAATATTTTTTCCATGTCTCGGTTTCCATAGGTAATAAAGTTTTGAGTTAAAATTGAACTGTTTATCATGTTTTATTACTACTAACTAATTGTAGCGTATTAACCTGTATCGTGCCAACTATTATATATGTGTCACAAGACGACCTCCTTATAATATAAAAATCGTTTTTACTTGTAGGAAAATTAATTCCTATTAACTGTAATAGTTTGTATATCTTGGTAGGAGATGAACTTGTCTGGGAGCTTATACAAATTGAATTTACTTCAGGGAATGTTGCATGAAACCAAGTAACAAAATTTAAAGAATATTTTAAATTCACATTAATACTATTAATTTGTATTAATAGTACAAGCAATTTCACAACAAATCTGGCTCTTGCTAAGGTGAAGGTAAATGTGTAAATGCACCTGGTAAGGTTGCATAACTGATGGAAACAATTGCATCACAACAAAACACTTGTATACATAAATATATTCTCTTCTGTTAGGGGAGTGACAGTATGGACAGTTTCAGCAACCTGCAATACCTGACATTCTTGGCGACGGTACTGCGAGACACCCAGATGATAAAAATATACATGGTTGGACATGAGAATCGGTATGGAGATTATTTTTGAATGTGCACGTCCATGACAGATGAGAATTAATGTGCACATTTTATGGCTTATATTGATGCCCAGTTGAAGATGAACAAAGACTTCACAGCTTCTTCTCCAGTTGAAAAACCGAAGTTGCTTCAGGCTAATCTTCAGGGCATTATTTGTCCTTCTCGCCTGAAGTTGTCGGCTTCTTTTCCCCTTGTTCCCTTCTCATCAAACAAACAGGAAAAAGATATTCAGTTCTGCTGGTATGCGCTATTAGGTTCCAGAGTTCAAAAGAAAAACAAGAAACTTCAATAATATAATAATAGAACTATCAGATAAAATTTATACACGTTTCTTCTTGTTCATAAAAGCTTCAAAGACTACATACAAAAACATGATCAACTTATATACTGAGAAACTAAAGAGTAGGATAAGAGGGAAAAAAGTTCAGCTCACTTTTGTTTAGTATCTGATTCAAGCTGGGGATTTAACCCAAGTAGTTTCCTTGTCTTCCCCACATCCAAGTCCTCAGATTTCATCATGCCGGGAAAGCGTCCAGCTATTGTCAAAAGGGGAAACTGAGCCACTGCATCCTTCTTTCCTAGTGAAACAATTGCAATTAGTGAACCAGGCTTATAAATAGCCATCCTGTTCTCTTTACCATTCATCAACAGCACTTTTATGTTCTTGGCAGCCACATTAGCATGTTTTTGTGCCAGTTTCCCAAGTCTGATTTCCTGGTATAGACAAAACCATGATTATTATAATGAAGTGTAACAGTAGAGTTTCCCTGATATTTGGGTTTCAAATGATAAATACTAGAAGAACAAAATATATAGAGAAGATTATATTTAAAGGAATTGTGACATGAAAGAATTAGTTTAAGACAAACAGTTGGGTTGTTCTACCTGAAAGTTATCATGGATGTGCATAATGAAAAGGGAAGGCAAATTTGTTTGTTTGTGGAGGGATTAATTCAAGGTCATAGTGTGAAGAACACCTAAACCTTGTCCATTTACTTATCCATTCAACGGTTTCATGAAGCTAACTTCTAATTCGCAGATCCTTACAGCGATAACGGGCCTGTGGAGTAAACCAACCTACCTCTGAGCGGCTCTAGGGATCAAAACTTGTATTTCAAGGTCAAGTTCCAATCCAGAAAGCTTAAGTTGCACTGGTCAATGGCACATCAGACAATCTCTACATAATTGGACTACGTATGATGGCTTGGCTTCCACTACAAAAATGTGGATCTTGTTAGTAGAGTTTCGTTTCTACCATTATATGTAGGCCTATTTTTCTTATATTTTCCAAATGCGGGACCTATTTTAATCACCACTTCAACACTCCACGTCACGTGTGAGTCTCACATTCCACACGTGGACCACTCCAGTTATGTCCTGCAAGTGGACCAAGGCCAACTACGAGACAAGGCTAGGATCAAAACTATGCTCTTATATCATGTTAATTTTTAGAATTGGACTACATATAGTGGTTTGAGATTTCAATATTAAAAGGTCAACCTCGTTTGTAGAGTTTCACTTCCACCATTATATATAGCCTATTTTACTTATAATTTTTCAATGTGGGGGCCTCTTTTAGTCACTAGTCCACTTTAACAATTTCATATGCATAGTAAAGCAGTGTGATATTTATAAGCTACTACAGGCTATTTATTAGATTTCTCTTCATTAACAAACAAAAACTATCTAATTCTACACAACACCCAACAAAGGCTAACTATAGATTTATAGGTTTTAACATAAACCAGGTTTATTTTCTACTCAAAGTTGTCCTCACATTTTATATAATCTCCCTCAAAAGAAGATGCATTACCCGTCTCTCACATATGACAGCCCAAATCAGAAAAATCAAAACCTTGGAAGAGGCGCTCAGTCTGATATTAACAAGGTGAGATCCATGATTATTACCCCTTTAAATGTGCACGTGGCATCTACTTCCATGGTGGAGATGTTTATCAATATGCCAAGCAGGTAATGGAAAAAATACTAATGCCATGAATATAGCTAATGAAAACGAATTAAATAAAAACAGGATCAACTTACTGAAATATCAGTAACATCTCCAACTGCAAAGACATTTTTGTAACCCCGGACTCTAAACTTGTCATCAACCATCAACCTTCCTCGAACATCCAAGCTATCTTTCAGAACAGTATCCCAAAGCCAAGATGAACCCATAGGCAGCCCTGTACACACAAAATGACAGTCGGCTTTGACAGTTTCTCCTTGAGAAGTCTGATAAACACCATCTGATGCGTTGCTCAGGTCAATGGATTGATTTACGATCACTTCAACTTTTTTAGATGTAAGCCAATCAAATGTCTTCTGTGAAGCCCTGGAACCAATAAATTCAAGCAACCTTGAGCCCCTGTGCACCAGTGTTAACTTCTTTTCTGGAAACTCAACAGCAATCTCACCAGCAAGCTCCACACCTGTGAGCCCCCCTCCAATAATCAAAATCGAAGAAGAAGATACTATTTTTTCATACTCTGCAAGATAAAGGGATCGAAATCAAAACAGATGCATAATACTCATACCTCACAATATCAACATTCATGCTGTCGATAAGAAAGAGATTGTAAGGTTGAATTTGCTATAGATCTTTACATATTCACCTGCCTGGTAATAACTGAGCTTCTCAGCTCTAGTTCTGGCAACATAACCTACATGTCCTGTGGCAACAACAAGATAATCATACTCTATAGGTTCGCTATCGACAGTCATCACTTCACTTTCTGTTACATTTGTTGCAGTAGATGTGATAATCTGCACTTTAGGGAGGAATTCACAATAATCAATCAGTGTTATCTTGGCAAATGAGGGATCCACAGATGCCCTTACCCTCGCCCATGGAATCTCAAGATACTCCTTCCTGAAGTCATTTTTTTCAACAATCAAGATATATATTTGATACAAAAAGTATAAAAAAAGAGATCTTGAGATGCTTTGCTAAAAACAGAATCTAAGGATATGTTTAGGGCTCATACGGATGCCAAAAAAATAAAATCCAAAACAAGAATGAGATCAATAAATTGTGGCGCGTCACACAAGATCGTTAAGGAGAGATTTCAGGAGTATCTTCATAGCTAAAAGAGTGGCATAGAAGAGGCATACTGGCCTAAACTTTTGAGGAAGGTGAAATTTACCCAGCACAACAATTAAAAAGATTGAAAAATGGGATACCAATCAGCCTAAATAATTCTTTGAGGTCTAAAATAAACTCCCTTCCCTCCAATAATACAAGCTTTTTTGGCCTGTTAGTGTCATTTTGGAAAAATGAATGTGATAGACAAAACCTAACCTAAGATTTGGACTATTCAAGTTCAAAACTAAAGATCTTGACATCAAGGTTTATAGTAAACTTCCGAATTGATAACATATTAATTTGTAGCTGAAAGTAGAATCTAATCTAAAATAAAGTAAATTTCCTGTCAAGGATAACTGAGCCTAGAAGTAGGCAGCAAGTTATCTCCGACCAAAGAGACTAATACCCGAAACATATAAGATAATTCTTTCTCGGGCAAAGTCTCCTCTTTGGGCGAATGAATCGGAAAGTTTGTGAACAACTTGAAGGAGGCAACAACAATAGGGGTTCAGTGTGAATATATAGTTTCAAAAGAAAAAGGATCCTTTAGTAGCACATCACCATAACACATCAATCTTCAAAAGGAAGATTTGAGGCATGTTTGATGTTTCAATGCATTCCTTAATTTTGTGCAAAACATGAAATGCCATGCAGAAACAGAAAAAATAAAGTGCTTTAAACTACATTGGCCATGACATGACATGAAAATGGGCAAAATATCAGCTGGGAATTAAAGCAAACAGGTGGTGTGCATGGAAATGAAAGGACTTACGCATCAATAAGGGTGACTTGGGCATAAGATTGGACTTGGTAGGCGACGCAGGCGCCACCAATGCCGCCACCAATGACAACGACCTTCTTCTTCGTCTTCTTATCTTCTTCACCGCCTTCTCCTCCACCTGATCCCTCGGTGCCCGGTTTCGAATTCGAACCCCAGAACCAATTCCAGAACCACATTAATTAATAATCCAAACAAAAATCATAAAATAAATTAGAGGAAGTCTCCGATCCCGAAACCCAATAAAGAACCGGCGTCGGAGAATTTACGTTCCCGGTTTTCTTTTTTCTCCGGAGAAAGAAGAAAACCAGGACAGCACTGCAAGGCTTCCACCATTAATCCTCTTCTCCTCCTTCTAATTTGGATTTGCAGTGCTCATTCAAACGCCGCCGTTTGACGTCCAGGCCTCAACGGTTGATTTTTATTTTTATTTTTAATTTTTTTCACTTTTCTCTTTCTTTAATTCTTTCTTACTTGTATGACCCGAGTGGGCTCGGGTTCGGTACTTGATTACCCTAACGGGTAAGATACTGCTCTGGCCCGACTGGGTTTAGAGTTTTTTTGTTTATAAAATTTTACCTCACTCAATCAACTACAACATGCCATAATATGTCATGTCATTAATTATGTAAACGTCAGCATGTGGGTTCATTCATTCACACAGATTATAATCTTTAGCATATGAACCATATGTACATTTTGTAATCCATGTGAAAAGACTATTGATTGTTTTTCACAAATTCAAATAAATACTGTTATTTAAAAATTTAAGATTACATGAAAGGTATAATAATCTTTTCAGATAACAAAATTTGAATTTTAAAGTTTAAAATAGTTAATTACCGTGGACAAATACTTTAAAAGCGACGTGCGTC
>JAYMSZ010000651.1:0-18206 GCA_036897665.1 Pelargonium citronellum
TTGAAACAATTTGGTCCTTGAATATTTGAAAGTTTATGACCAAATTGGGTAAATATTTGAAAATTTATAGACTATTTTGGATCAATATTTAAAAGTTTAGATATTATTTTGAGTAAAATAAAGTTTAACGACCAAACTGTGCAATTGAAAACGAAAATTTAAGGACTATTTGTGTTGAAAAAAATATCAAGAATTAAACGAGGTTGAAACATAAAAAGAAAGAAAAGAAAACATCAATGTATTAACGATGAACATACTTTATTACAACACACGTACACAATACTAGATACATAAAATTCAGCAATATCGATCTCATCACAGAACTCTAATGTGGAATCGCTAAAAGTGCCTGTGACTGCTTCTCGTAGGGGAAGCCCCTGGCCATGGAGTCATCAGCAGACCAAATAAAGATCCCATGAAGCTGCTCCTCACTCTTCAGCTTCCCGCACGCCGTGAAGAACCCGTCAGCCGGCGACAAACCGCCGCTCCCATCAGTAGCAATGCTGGCCAAGATCTTCCCACCATCATAATTCACTGTCTGTGCCTTAAAATAATCCATGAACTGAGACACGGTCGTGCCCTTATTGTACGCATAAAACTGGAAGTTCACATAGTCTATCAAATGCCCATAACTCTTCCACAGAGCTCGGTAATGTCTCTGCACATCACCATCATCGTACGGAGCTATGGAAGCAAATGATATGACCCCATTTCTCTTAAGGCTCATTATGAGCTTCCCAATGCACTCTGCAAACATTGCCGGATCGCCTTTAAAGTGCTCGTAATCGACATCGATACCGTCAAGATTATAGTTCTTGATGATCTTGGTGAGCGAAGAGACGGCGTTGGAGACCCAAGAAGAGACCGAGGAAGGGTTGAAGTAGGCGAATTGTGGACCCACCGTGTCGCCGCCGAGGCTGAGAGCTACTTTAACGTTGTTGTGTTGGGTTTGGGCGGCGGAGACATGGGAGGTGCTGAGGTTGTCGGAGTCCCAGAAGATGTTGAAGTGGCCGTTGGTCGGAGAAGGAGAAGAGGAGGTGTCGTAGTCAATGGCAAAAGAGAGAATGAAGTGGAAGTCAACGTTTGGGTTGATGGGTACGTCGGAGAATCTTACGTTGGTGAACTGAGCTCCTATGTATTCTCTGAACAGGTTAGGGTTTGGTGGAGCTGCATGGGTTGGTTCATGGGAGATGAAGAGAGCTTGGAGGATTAGGAGTGTGAAGAAAAGGTTAGAACATGCCATTTTTTCAATGAGCGAAGAGTTGTGAGTGAAATGAGCATTATTTGATGTCCTTAAATAGAGTAATAATCAAAAGAGTATTGCTATACATACCCATATTTCATTAGCGACATCCCTACAAAAGAAATAATGATCAACCAAAATCCATAACTAATTTGAAGACCGGTCTGTAGCTGTTGGATTTACGATGACTATGTCGTCGGTAATATGCGATGGGTGAAACAACGACTATATTTTCGTAGCTGGATTTTGGCGGAAACAAAATTGTCGGTCTGATTCCCGCCATCAAATAACGACGGACCGTAGATGATTTCTCGTAGTTGATTTGCGACGAGTTTTCTCATAGCTGATCAGCTACGGAAGGCACCCCGTAGCTAAATCTGTAGCTGATCACTGTTTTTCTTGTAGTGGAACTTGTGATTTGCGCGAAGACAAACACACCAAAGAATGTGAAGTAAGTCTCTGTCTGGATACAAAAATGCCCTTGAGAGATTTTTGGAGAGAGAAAGCTAGAGGGATAAATGAAATCTCAAGATTGTGAGGATTTAAGATCCCCATCTCTTACAAAGATGAGGGGTATTTACACCTTTCTACAACCTAGTGCCACTTGTTATCGTGTGATTTGGTGTTAAGGTGTGAGGCCCATATGAGCCCATTGGTGACTTGGGACTCCTGTTCCCCGGACGCATTGCTTATGCGTATCGGGTGTGTCGCAGGTCCTTATACATCTCTTGCGTGGTAAGGTAGCTCGTCAAAGCCCTTTTAAACCTCTATCACGTGGGGTAGCCTCTTGGGGTTTGGGAGCGCTGATGTTTGTTGTAACTTGTTGGAGCGCCTCGAAAGTGGTTCGATGTGGCGGTGATCTTGTGAGATCCTTGTGGAAGTGTGTTGAGTCCTTGAGTGATGCCTGGGGTCGAAGGGGGTTGACTAATGAGTGTCGGGAACACTTAGCTTGTTTGTTGAGATGGAACACACCGACGTTGTAGCATAGGATGCTCAATGCCACCACATGCGTTTATTTCCCTCGGAGAGTTCACTTTCCATCTGAGGATCATAGTAAATAATCATAAGGCACTTGGTGTGTATATCATAGCTTTGGGAAACTCCTTCACGCAGGAAAGCTCTTGAGGTTCTTGCTTCGTCCGAGAAGCTCGTGCTTCGCGTGGCGCGAATGGGAGCTCTTGTGGTTCTCACTTTGTCCTGAAAGCTCGTGCTTTGCGTGACGCGATAAGGGGGCTCTTGTGGTTATCGGGCGCATGTAGAACACTAAAACTAATGTTGGAGTACTTTGGTCATGTTTGGGCCTTCGCGGCAGTGAACATTTCATGGCAAAAAGGATTCATCTGGGGAATGCATGCATGTCGTGGCACAGTGATGTAAAACGTTGTGCTTTCCGTCGGGAAGCACGGTCATGCTGTGACAACTCATATTTTACATGGGTTATCTTACCCTAAATCATGTTATTTTAAATCATGCAATTTTAGAGCATTAATCATATGATTTTTCTTTCTTTTTTCACCAACATTATTATAGACTTGGCCAATTACTTCATCATTGGTATACTTTTGTGAATATAGCTGATATTGATGGATAATTGCCTCTTTTTGGGTTCATTTGGGCTAATGCTTATTTGTGGCATTTGGACTTGATTTTGGGAAAAACTTGGTTTCAGACTGAGTGGAGGACTTGGCTCCAGGAAAGACTTGTCTTCCCACTTGGTGAAGGACTTGAGTCCAAGGAAGACCTTGTTCTCCACTTAGTGGATGACTTGACTAAAGAGAAGACTTGGTTCCCTCCAATTGCCTTTTTAGTGGGGCTAGGCATCAAACTAGGCATGATTCGTCTAGATTATCTTGGTGTTTCGAAAGGTTACTTTGAACTTTGTGTGATCCGTCGGGATGATCATGAAGTTATTTCATGCCTTTGGGGATGACGAAAATTGTTCATGGTCTTCAAGAGTGTTACCTTTGGAGCAACATTGATTGTTCTTTTGTAGGATGATAGTACTTGGTGCAGACGTTCACCCTTTCAGACCGAGTCTCGTATTTAATCAACCTTTTCAAAAATCGTCGTGTCCTTTTGCAGGGGCGATGATAATTAGTGCATACGTTAACCTTTTCAGGCTAGGTCCTACAGGAGCCAACCTTTTTCATGGTCATTAAGTCTTTTTTCAGGAAGACGGTGTTTAGTGTGGATGTTCACTTTTTTAGGGTAGGCCACGCGTGAACCGACCTTTTTCAAGTTCATTTTGGTCTCCATATATGCCATTTTTGAAGTGATACCGTATGTGCGACCTTTGCCTTTGGAGGTAGCTATTCTCATCTGTACACAAGATTTGGATAAGACTTTTTTTATTTCTTTCTTAAGAATTTATTACAATAGTAGAATTCAACTCCTTTTGAGAGTAGGTGTGTGTGCACTTGGTGATTTCTAAGAATGAAATTACATGATTTTTCTAATCTTCATATTTGAATCCCCTGAAGTTATTGGTGGGTCATGAGTTGTATTGGAACTTTGGCAACTACTCGGGAGCTCTCCACCTTCTGGCTTTTTGGAACCTTTGCAGACGTGGGCTTGAACTAGGTTTTTCCTTTTGCAAGTAACTTCTTAACAGTGTGCTTGACGAGGTAGTCCTCAATGTAGTGGTCCATGCATTGGTAGAGATCAATACAATACTTCTCTACATCTCTTCTTAGTCACTCTCCTTCGAGGATGGTCGATCACTTCATATTCTCCAATGTAGCTGAAGACGTCCTCATATTTTTTCATCTTGACTTTAGAAGTGTTTGCCACCAGAGGCTTGTTGAGAGATATACTTGGAGAGCTAAACTGTTTGTTGGGGACTAGTGATAGGGCTTGTTAGGAGAGTTTTTGAACTTCATTTTCTCTTTGTCTTTGCTCCAAGAACTCTGGTTGCCATTCCTGGTCACTCGCTTTTGGAGCATATGAATTTTCTCTTCTGCATCGCTACGATGGGGTCAACTCCTCATATTTCTTGCCCTCTAGTATAAAGTTTTTATACTATGTCGCTGCATTCAGGTGGACTTGGGCATATCCCTCAGTGGGATAACTGATTGATGTGATACCTTCAGCTAGGTTGACGCCAACGACACTATCTGCTTGATGGTTCCCCGCTTGTGATGATGAAATGAATTGGTTTCCAAGTATAATGGTTTGGTAAGCCGCTTATGGAACTCCTTGGTTTTGAATTATGGTTTGAGTTTTGGCTTGTGCCTAGCAATTTCTTGTAACTCGATGTTGCATCATCTCAACTTGTTGATCTCTCTCCCTGCTCACTCTCTTCAATTCCTTCGGCTAGTGCCTTTAATGGACTTCTCCACGGTGTGTGCATGGAGAAGATGTGATGGGTGATTGTGAATCTTCATTGATGCTAGAGTTCCCATATTCCTTTTTGAAGTCTATTTGGGCGTACCCTATATTTCTAGGTTGGTTGCCTTGAGTTTTGTTGGCGCAACTTCTCTTATTTCTAGGTTGGTCGCCTTGGTACAAGATTTTTTGGAGGGCTGACACTCTCTCGGAATGGGTGGACCCGGGCCACCATATTGATCTTATCTTATGAGAAGTGTTTGTTGATTTTATATTGTACAACTTCGACCTCCACCCAAGTTGAGTTTCTCTTCATCTCTTCCCCCTAAATCGGGAATTAGAGTTGGTGAAACTATGTTCATCTTCAGAGAAATGTGAGCGAATTGTTCGGCGAAGGCGTCAAGTAATAAGAAGTTGGTGACTCACTTCGTTATGGTTCAGATAAACTCTTGTGTGAGTCCCACCGTGAACAGATTTGTTTGAACTTTAGGAGTTAGGTGTGTCAAAGTCTTGGTAACGTCTAGACATGGAGGTTGAGTGTTATTACTTCTTCTCTAAAGTGTCTCGCGAAGGTCTTCTTGATGTCTGAAGGCTCTAATCACCTCCTCTCTGGTCTTCACCATGCGTCCGGTTATGGTCTATCATTCCTTAGATTGCTCTGGGTAGAGTCATGGTCTTTGCCTTGGTTGGTGGATGGCTCATTTCCATGTTTTTTCTCCATTGTTTGTTCTCTGCGGTTAGGATATTTGACTTGATTCTTCGAAGTTCCCAGCAATGAAACTACTGATTTGATTGTTTTGACTCGGTTAAGTCTGAAGTCTGGATACGACATCATATTGGTTTTCTCTTTCTCCACATCTCAAGGGAGTTTGCACCTTGGGTCGGGATCTGATTCGGATTGGAGCTTTTTGGCTTGGTTCTGGGTTCTATCTTCTGCAAAGATCAACACACCGCTAAGTGGAAACCCCAACATATATAGGAAATCCATAAATCATAGCTTTCAGCTCCAACTTTAGCTCCCATTTGTGCCATATACGTGTCACCTTTCTTCTGAAATCACAAAACTAAACACGAACACATCATATATATATGTCACAGACAAATTTATAAAATCAATTAAACCCAAAACACTGTAATTCTCATCAATTTCCACCAATTAAGCCCAAGACAACGAGAGAATAAAATGAGATTTTTGCTCTCACAAAGCATAATTTAGGCCCAGATAACTTATACTCCTTCCGTCCAAAAATGAGTGTCCTGTTTGTCTAAATTTTTTGTCCCAAAATGAGTGTCCAGGTTATTATATTATTGTTTTTTCCATATTACCTTATCACTTATGCAGTGTAGGTTGAAAAGTGAGGGTAATATTGGAAACACATTAAATTATCTAATAATCCTTCACTTTTACAAAAAAAATAGAAACAAGACACTCATTTTGGGACGGAGGGAATATAAAATACGAGCTAGGTTCAAATTGAATACGTTCGGGTTATGATCAATGAAAATTAATCTGAATTCGATGTGAAAAAGATTCGAATTGTCAACTCGAACAAAGTTTAAAGCATAGGGATGTGTTTTTTATTTTATTTTTTTTGGGAGGAAAGCTTGAGATATCAAAAACACTTTCTACGTACAGTCGCTGCATACGGAAACAGAAGACTCAAAGCGCGAGCTTCTTCTTCGTTTTCTACAGGTATGGTTTGATTCGATGCGTTCCACTCATATTCGATTCGATCCTCAGTTTCTAGGGTTTTGCTTTTGCTTTCCCCTCGACTTCACTCCTATTTTGCTCGCATTCTGGCCAGTTTCTTAGGTAATTTTCTTGCTCATTTTCTGTTTGGTTACTCAGAAAGTGTGGGATAAGAAAATCCGGATGTTACAAGCTACATTTTCAATTATATACCGATATTTCTCTTTCATTTCGTCTCTTTATCTCTCTTTCAAAATCTCAACACAATTCAGGCCTAGGGTTTGAGGTTTCTCATCGTTTCAACTGCCAGAGGATCAGATGTAGGGTTTGGGGATTTTCTTTTTCACTCACTCGTTAGTTTTTAGTTATTTTTCTCATTTTTCTGGTAGTGAACTTGCAAAAATTTGTTTACATTGAATTTATTGCATATTCAATTTCTATGTGCATGCCACTTTATTGTTTCATATGGAATTTATATGAATTTGTGAGTTCTTACAGATTGTTATGTTGTATTTTAGTTTGAGCCATACCAAAATGCTTATCGAATGAATCTTTCTCAGTTTTAAATGCTCTTAATATGACAACAAGTTTTTTGTGACCCCAAATTTTCTTTGAGTGTGCATGATTAAGATAGTGGATTACCTCTTGACTTCTGTAATGTATTAAGACCTTAGTAATTAGGATAAGTTCAGAATCCGTTTGCTTATCAGTTCAGAATTTTATCACTCTCCCGCCACTTTTTGACAGAAAGTACTTCACGGAAGTAAGATTTTTTCCCCCATTGTCTATTTTTTCAAAAATCTCAAAAGAGCTATAGAGTCTAAAAGAAGGGGACCTTGTATACAAATTGGAGACAGCGCTTTAACTCTCAGGTCTCATCACTTGACCATCATAGGCCTTGGTTAATAGGGTGTTTTTTTTTTTTTTTTTTTTTTTTTTTTTTTTTTTTTGCATTGGGAGATAAAAAATCATTTACATGAGTTGGCTAAATTGATAAAGTACCTTGTGTTTCTATTGGGATGGAATGCTATTAAATAAATTGCAGGAGCCTAACAGGTAAGTTGGAGGTGGTGGATGTGGATGCAGGGTTGAAACTTTGGAAATGTTGTCAGAGTTGTTGTGGCATGCATGCTAGATTGATAGGGCACATAGTATAGCTCATTCAAGAGTAATTTTGACACTTTCTGGTGTGATCTTGGTTTATTGGGTATTTATGGTTTGGAATATCTTTTAACTTTAGATGTTGTATACCTCATACTCACAGTGTTTAGTTCAGCTTCAATGAGTGTTCTAGGTCCATCCTTGACCCTATACTGGATTCCCATCTCTTTGATCTTGTGGATACTGTGACATGGGAGTTGTTAAGAGTCATTTTGAATCTGTGTTTGCTGTATTGTAGGGACAACTATTTAATGCATAGCCTGCATAATATGGTTTTAAAATTTAACCTTTTAATATGAATTATGGTGGGTGCTGGTTCAGATTTTTTTTTTTTTTTTGCTTACATTGATATTCTTTTATATAATGGAATCTATTTAGGATATATTTATGTGATTAATGTGACATTTGTGAAGAGGTAAGTGGGAATTAAGGACTGGGCTTTTAATTAGGAATTATGATTAAGTGATGATGCTTACACATGGGGTAATATATGTTGTTGCATAGATATATCAAGAATAATTGAGTATGATTTCTTGCTAATTCCCTCAATTCAGCTAATAGATTTTTATTTTATTTTTTATATATTTTTTTTACGGATTCAAACGATCAGTGATGTTGTGAAGTTGAACTCACGAGTATTAAAGTAGCGTTTGCAAATTGCAATAACAAATCTACGATGAATTGGTTGCCCATTTTAGCTGGTTATTGTAACTATTTAATCTTTTATCCGTTGCAGATAAGCGCACTATTTAAGATTGTTTTAGGAGTTGTTTGTTTCTTATTCAGCTTATTGAAATTTGTAGTCAGAATATCCTTTAGGCCTATAGTATTAGCATATACGCTTACATAATTATTTACTTAATTTTTTCTAAGATGCGAATACAGTTCCTCCATTGGTGACCAACAAACTCATCAAAAGTCCGTTCCCAATGTTCACAGGCCAGACACAAGTTCAGCTGGAGCATCTGCGTGCCTTTTCAATAGCAAGTCTGAGAAGTTTATTACACGCTAGCTGACAATTTGAATCCATCCACTGGTTCAGCAGAAGGCATTCATTCTTATAGAATATCTGGTAAAATTATGAAGGGTGAGAGTCCATTCAGTCTTCTACAAGACTATGCTTCTGACGACAGCTCAGAAAAGGATATTCAGGCCCTCCTTGAGAACCTTAGTCCTGGAACAGTTTCGCCATCTTCAAATGCTGGAAAGACTAAGACGGTTTCTGGTGAACTCTCTGAATCAAGCTTGTCAAAGACAACAGTTTTCTTAGACTCTCCAGAGGAAGTTAAGGAGTCTAGAATGTCTATTGTTAGTGTGGCAATCAACAAACATGCTGATAATAAAAATGATGTTCAATTGATCAATCCTGCTGCAGCTCCGGAGACTGTTCAGCATAAAGATGACCTGGGTGGTTCTGGTGTTGATGTTGTTTCTGATAATGATAAGTCTCAGAAAGGAAATGAGGAGAAAAATGCAAATTGTGCATCAAATCCATATAAAGTAGATGAGTTTGGGAGATATCTCAGGCAAGGTGCTAGTGATAGTGACTCAGATGATTCACGCCAAACTGGGAGGCGTAAGAGAAGAGACAGAAGTTGGAGCTGGAGCCGATCACCTGTAGATAGAAGAAGGAGAAGTCCATGGAAGAGGAGGGAGAAGAGAAGGGAGAAGAGAAGCCGTTCTCGAAGGTTTGTCCTGTACTCTGTATCAGAATGTGATGGTTTTTGTATTTTGTCACTTATATATTGTTGGTACATTAGAATGTAATGGTTTTCTTAATCATTTTTTTTACTTGTAATAGACGACTTTCAATTTAATGATCTGTAGAATATTCTAATCTTCTTGGTTATTCCAGCTGGTCTCCTAGGAGCCGCAGAAGCAGAAGTAGGAGCAGAAGCAGGAGCAGGAGTAGGAGTAGGTCTCCCACTTTTAGGCGTGCAGGTGACTTCAGTGGTTATAATAAGAAGCGGGAAAAGGGTCAGGGTCAAACCTGCTTTGACTTCCTTCGAGGCAGATGCCACCGCGGAGGATCATGCCGATATGCACATCATGATTCTGATAGGAAAGAAGGATCAAGACGGCTTAGAAGCAAACAGTATTTTGAAGACCCTCCTGGTTCAAAGAGTTATAATATGCCAAAGCTTTCAGTTCATGATCGTGATCATGATAAAGATAAGAGGCAGGAAAAGCAACACCATCAAGATATGCATGCTGGCAGTTCCCTTGGTGAAGTAAATGATGGGAGCTCTCATCCGCAAAAAGAAGATCCCCCTAAGGATGCTCTTCAACCTGTTATCTCCAGTCAAGAAGGTCAATTAGTTATTTCTGGCATAATAAAATCTCCAAGTGCTGGAGAGGTTGCTGCTAAAGTGCGAGAAGTAAGAATAATTCAAGAAGAGCAAGAGGAGCTGAATTGTCAGGAACAGGAAGCAATGGAGTCTCACCAGCTAACATTAGTTGATAGCATTCATTCTCAGTCCGTAGATGATGCTTATGCTTCTAAGTCACTTGATGACACTTGTATAGACGTGCTTCCTTCAAAAAATTCTGCTACTAAGCAATCTCAGTCCAATCTCTCTGATCACCTACATCAGCAACTTGGTGACTCGTCTGTATCTGATTCATCACCAAATCAAACGTCGACTAATAAGCCTCCCATGACTGAATCTTCTTCTGCTATGGTCTCATGTAGTCAGGCATACTTGAACCCAACTTCCACGAATCAACATCTTTCATCTGGACAGTTTTCTTCTCAATCGTTGGCTTATAAGGAATCATCTCCTCCCAGTTCTGTTGCAGAGGTCTTGCATCGCCCTTCCCTGTTGCACCTTCCACCTCCTCCTCCACGTCCGCAAGGTGGAAATATTCCCCACACACCACAAACTTCATCTGTTCCTTTACAATCTGCTGTGGAGGTACTGCATCATCCTTCCCAGTTGCACCTTCCCCGTCCCTTTCCACTTTCTCAAGCTGGGAATGTTGCCCACATGCCACAAACTTCATTTATTCCATCACAATCTGTTCCTGGGGAATGTTTTCGTCCATATATGTTCCCTTACCAGCGACCTAACTTCATTGTGCCACCGACTTCCTCTTGGAATTCCTTTCCAGTACTGCCGCCACCACCGCGACTGACAAGGCCACCTAATGATTCAATTGTAAATCCAGGAATTGCAGCACCTCCTGCCCCTTCACAATGTCAGCAATCTCACTTGAGACCCTACCCAACTGAATTGCCTGTTCATCCTCAGGTTAACGAGTTTCAGCATCGAGCCTCCCCTCCAATGAAGGAGCCTTACCATGCAGAAGATTTTAGATTCCAGTCTCTGCCTGCAGGGAACCCACCAGGCCATGAGCAACTTCCAGTTCAGAATTCAAGTGTTCAAAACTCCTTCACCTTGGGAAGCATGCATCTCCAACCTGCCCCTGTTTTGAGGGAATTATCTGTAAACAAAATCCAACCTTTTCCTGGTGAAAGTTTGCTTCCCGGTGAACTTATAAAGTCATCTTCACAAGCTCATCCTTACTCTCAACTTCAACAACCACCTCAAGGAATGCAGCATGCTTCAGCTGATAGTTTCTCGAATCTGCCTGGCAATATAAATTCAGTTAGATACCCACCGAATCTTCCAGACAGGAATGAGCCATCTCATCTGTCTGATTTTGGAGGATCAAGAATATCTACTTACTACAATCCTTATGCATCTACTTTTGAGCAGCCATTGAGCTCCAAATTCCGTTCTAATGTTTTCAGGCAAGAAAATCCTAGTGGTTTGAGCCATGCTTCATTTGATCAGCAAGGTCTTGGCAGTCTTGAATCAAGAAAACCCAGTTCCTCTCCCAATTCGGCAAGGGCTACAGGTCAGATTGCTCCTAGTGCAAGTGACCAGTATGACCCACTATTTGACAGTATTGAGCCATCTTCAAAATCATTCAAGAAAACTGATCATTCTCATATGCGGGAAGCTACCAGTGATTCCAACATGCTAGGGTTCAGTGGTTCCAGCAAACCATTGGACGTCGAGGAAAACAACAAAATGAAGATTGGAACTATTGCTGTAACTACGTCTGTGGATAATGATGAATTTGGTGAAACAGGTGATGCAGAAGTAGGTGCAGTTGAGAATGGGAGCCCAAGTGATCCCATTGATTCTGCAGACATGAATGCAGGTGAGGATGAAATTGATCAAGTGAAATCCTCTGGGAAAAGTAAGAAGAGCAAGGATTCCAGATCAATGAGGGTTTTTAAGATTGCCCTTGCAGATTTTGTGAAGGAAGTGTTAAAGCCGTCATGGCGACAGGGTAATATGAGCAAGGAAGCATTTAAGACCATAGTCAAGAAAACTGTTGATAAGGTTTCTGGAGCTATGAAGAAACATCAGATACCCAAGTCGCAGACCAAGATTGATCAATATATTGACTCATCGCAGCGTAAACTGACAAAACTTGTCATGGTAAACACTCTTTTATTACTCTCTTTTCAAACATAATCCTGCACTAGCTTAAGAGACTTCACTTTGCTTTGACCTGGGTTTTCATAGTCTTTAACTGTGAAGCTTATTGAATTTTTAACCTGATGGATAGGTTCCTTAGTTCTTTTACTTATCATAGAAACTACTTTGTTATCGTCAAAAGGTACAGATAGTTTTGAATTGGACCAGAGGTGTACCATATAAATCAATTTGATATTGTTCAAGGGTTCACGTGAAATAAATATACTGTATATGCTACTTCTATCATGTCGTGTTTTGACGTTCCCTTAAACATGCTGTGCAGGGCTACGTTGACAAGTATGTCAAAGTTTAAAAGTGGGCATTAGCTTTGACCTGATGGTATAAGGTTTTGAAAGTATCTGTATGTTTCTATTTGAACATCCATTCCTAGCACGAGAAGAAATTAAGATCCCTGAGAAGATGAACTCAGAGCAGTCGGTGTTTTCAGTCAGCTTCTGGATCGGACATGTATGTATGTAGCATGTTCATTTCAGTATATGAGTATTGTGGTTGCTCTTGAATCTGGAGTTTGTGTTGAGTATTTATTTTGGTTTTGTACATTTTCACATGCTCTACTATACATCATTGCAGAATAGAATAGATACTTGATAAGTTCACTACATGGATGTCACTACTCACTAACTAGGAATGTTCAAAACCAAAAATAGGGAGATGAGTGATTTTGAGAAATGCAGGGGAAGAAAATTTTCTTCTCCCTCAGTTGAAAGGATAAAATTCAAATTTGTATGCTGAAGTTTGCTTTACATTGCTGGACATGATTTTTTATTTTATTTTATTATTATTTTTTCATTAGTAATTGATTTTTGGTCATTTATAGTTATAGAAATAGCACAACTTAGTACATTTTATTCTTGAATATTTATGTTGATATACCTTGTTTCAGCAGTGAATTCCTAAAAATTTAGGATACATTTGTTTAATTTTTTGGAATTAAAAATTAGTTGAGATATTAAATAAATCGAGTATATTAGGTTAAATTTGATCCATATACATTAGGAATAATTATACGTATCTACCATGTACTTGACATCTTTTGCATCTGGATACCCTGAATTATTTTCTCTAGGGATGGTCATGACGTGGGGAATCCCCGCTACCCGCATATACCCGCCCCGTGTGGGGTGGGGAATCCCCGCTTAAGTGGGTAATGGGGATGGGGATGGGGAATAAAATAGTCCCCATGCGGGGACGGGGACGGGGACGGGTATGGATGAATCCCCATGGGGAAAACCCGAAACCCGCATAAGTTATAAATATATAATTTATATAATTGTTAACTTATAAATAGATTAGTTAAGTTAATTGTTTTACATATTTACATGATCATAAATAATTGTTTTTAATTTTAATTTGGAATATCAATGACGTTTTATTGGAATTTTAGTTCATAAAATTTGTTGAATTGAAATAATTATGTTGCGTTTGTAAAACTTGTTAAGTTTCATTTATACGTTGTGTTTAGTGCATATTATGTTTTACTATATATGTTATCTATGTGGGACACCAACGATTAACGAAATACTATCTTAATTCTATATTTGTGTGACTAGATATTCAATTTTTTTTTTACTTTAGGGGTTGTACATATATATTTTTCATATATGTAGCAAGAGCAATGCATGGTTAAATTTTAACAAGAACGCGAAGTTAGGTTGAGAAGTGAAAGTTTTAACATTTTAAAAAGTGTACGTTTATATTATATACTATTCGTGGGGATTTATTTTCCCCGTGGGTAAAACCCGATGGGGATGGGGATAAATATCCTTCCCCATGCGGGTATGGGATGGAGACGGGATAATATTTTTAGGCGGGGATGGGGATGGGATTTACAGTCCCCGCCCCATACCCGCCCCGTGACCATTCCTATTCCTGAACAAGGCTGATGGGTTTGTTGGGTATGCCTTTAATAAGAAATTAACGTAAGTATATTATGCCGATTTTTTATTTAATAATCTACTTCAACGAGCCAAGACTAATTTTCAAATACACAAACTGAGCAGCTATTGAGATTTGTTTACAATTTAGGGAAAACAAACCAAAAGAAAACAGAATAGTTTGTTTGGATGTTAATATGTTATACATGAATTACACGTTCCTCGGCCCATAATTTACAGATTTATTCAACACATACCTTCTCTTTCCCTTTGAACAGCAAAAACAAAACCAATCTTCTATCAGCTGCTTTCAGGAGTTGCTTGGGACTTCTCAATGAGAAACTCAATTTTCTGGTTAAGGAAAAGATGAGATGCAAAATTACATTGATTCGAAGAAAAAACAAACTGAATCTGGTTTAAGGCGTGTTCGAACAGAAGGATAAATGAAAAACTTTGAAGATGAGTCCAATGTTCATTTGAAGGCAAATATGACCATAAAAAGAGCGTTTTATTCCAGGAAAAATAAGAGTGCAGTGAAATGCTATGACCAACAAAAAAAAAAAAATTCCCCGCATATCATAAGAGCACATACCTTCACTGATTTATTCACTTCTTCAAGTCTGTTCAAGAACAATTCGCCAGAGAGTAAGCCTCTCCGTTCCACTGAAGGATGGCGTGGTGAACCTGTCATCTGTCCAACAAATTAAACGAATATAAAGTCAAATCATAAAAAAAATTCTCAGCAACTGGCTAAGATAAAATATATAAAACAAATCCACTTGACCAAGAAAGCATACAAAAATGCAAAATATGGATATTTCTGCATTCTTGCAGCTTTTTATTTCCTACCTTTGAAACCCCTCGAGCAATTAGGACTAAGTATTGGTCGATAGTTAGAAAGCAGATGCAACTTATTCAAGGCACCTATCCTCTGATCCAATTTGAATATAAACTGACTCAACCTTTGCCAATACTTCAAATCAAAAAATTAAGTAATGCTACTGATCTGCAGTCTGTGCAAGCAACTTGGTTTATCCAGAAAAACCAACATAGAATGCAAATTAGTAATTAAGGTTTTATGTTCAAGTTGGTTTTCTGTAAGCATGAAGTCTGCATAAAACCATTTTTTTAAGTTTTCTGGATAAACCAAGTGGTATCCTGGCAGAATTATAGCATCTCTAAGTTTCAGAATGGCAATAAAATATAATTAACATCAAATCACAGCTTAAGCAATTAATCTCAACTCTCAAAAAATAAGATGGCTGGAAATCCATTTAAGATTTTGCAAACATCTAATGCCTTGAATTAAACAAGTAAAGCCCTCAGTTCTACAGTCAGTGTGAATATTACATTAGCAGTGTCATTATCTTTCTGTTTTGTTGGACAGAAGGAGCACCTCTTGCCATTGAAAATTGACAGTAAGATTGACATATAAACAAAGAAGAATTTAAACATATAGCAATACCTTCAAGCTTTTAGATGGTGATCTCATAGCAACCGCTCCCTCAGTTAATAATCCCATTTGACCTATACTTTCCTCTTCACCAATGAGAGTAGTAGGCTTCCAACTTTTACCCACATCTGGCATAATTTTTGAAGCTTCTGCTATTATTACCTGCATGACCATTCTTTAAATGTGAATGATATGGCAAATTTTAAATAAACAAAAAAACAAGATGATTGATCATGCAAAAAGCTCCATTTATTTTAAGGATTCTGAAATTATACACAAGATAGCAAACTAAGAGGAAAAGCATGATGTACCTTCCTCAGAGTTCCAGGGTTAGAGACCCCTTGGAGCTGCAGCTCATCAACAGGTGCTGCTCTTCCATGGGCTATACACTCAATCCTAAGTGTATGAATTCCATATTTTGACTGCAAGCAACCTACAGACAACAAAACGTGAAGATGTCATTAACTTTTAAATAACTAAGTCATGTCAGCTCACCATCACTCTCTTAAACCACCTAAAGTGTCTTTATAGTGTTCATAAGAATAAATTTATACAATCTGCTTCAGAATGTATTCTCCAGATTTGTCAAGCCTGTTAGTCTAGTAAACCTAGCAAATGAATTATTCAGCAATCATAATGAAGAAAACCATGACTACTTGGCATTATACTTGACTGCAATTCCTATCGATATTCATGAATGTGAAAGCATTCATGTCCATAAGATAGTAAAAACTGCAAGCAAGCCAAAGATAATATGCCCATAAAAAATAATCCCTCCGTCCTAAACTAAGTGTCTTTTCTATTTTGAGAAAAATTAAGTAGTTAGTGTTGTATATTTACTCTTCCATCCCTATGGACACGTGTCCTAACAAACTCAAGGCCCCAAGGGATACTAACTAATTTATTATAGGAACATTATTGATAATTCATGTATAATTAACTTCCTAAAAAAGAAATAAGACACTTCTTTTGGGACAAAAATCTAACTCATACAGGACATATCGCACAGAAAACAATTGGTAGACCTAGAATCTGATTACATACCTTGTTCAATAATGATATCAATCACCTCGGAAAGAGGTAGATGTCTCTCGATGGTTATGACTCCCCAAAATGGAATGAATGAAGGTCTGGACGCCTGCATGAAAAAGAAGAGGTGTAAATTCTACACTACTTTTATCAATCTTCATAAAAAACATAGAACAATTTAGTGATCTTTTTTCCGGTACCTTGTATACTATTTCATTAGGTGTAACATACAGTTTGCGGGAGAAAATATCTTTCCGGAGCACATATCTTTTAAAAGGCAAATACAACAACATGATGATGCCAACTCCCCAAGCAAGAACCAGCAGGAGTGATATTGAAACCCATATAATGGTGTCATACTTAATGTAATTCAGTGCAAGTTCTTCAAAAGAAGCTCCATACAGTATCTCTTCTGAACAATCTGCTACTTCATCATCATCTAATTCAGATTCGGTATCAGCGAGGAGTTGATCCTTTGATGAACTACGTAGGGATAAACTGTCCGTAGGACCCATAACAATATGTTCTATCTGAATCTAACAAGAAAAAAAAAAAAAAGAGAGAACATCAAAGTAAAGCGCTTGAGCACCCTTCCTCATACAAACACCGATCCTTCAACATTCCAAAAACAATGATGGTGATCAATCAAATGTGTAACAAATAAATTTCAAGAGCAATGTGATTGAAAACTAAAAGATGAAAAGAAGTTGGTTGACTGAAACTATTGCACCCTTCATTACAAAACCCTGGACCATACCATATTTTGACATGAGAGACAACAACAATCACCAATTGCTGATTTATGAGCAAATTTGGTTTAGTGAAACTAATATTCCCATTACTGCACACCCATTGAACCGTAACAACGTTTGCCCATCACATGAACAAAAGTATGATATAGACTATTTCACTTTTAAATAATCTCCATCTCACGATGAATTAGAGTCTCATAGCAACAAAGCATTGTCTTTATAAACCAGAAATAGGTCATCTTTGATGACTACATTGTTTGTTCAGCCCATAAAATGCAAAACAGTAAGAACGGACACAAACGAATGATAGCAACCCAAGACCTAAATTTTGCAGATGACCTAAGCAACCAATTGCTTGCATCTGCTCAGCAACATTTGATCAACACCTCACCAGCCACAACCGCAATGCTAATTGATTATTAACCCATCAATAATAGACTAATAGTCCAAATAACTGTATGCTAATTCATGGTCGGTGAATTTCCAGATGCATTTGCCATAAATACACATACTTCAGCTTCATTGCTTGGAAAGGGATTAAAAAAGAGAGAGAAAATACATGGTATCTTTCCTTTTCTGCAATAAATTTTCTCGAAAACCAAACACTCCATGTAGCGATTCAATAACCCACAGATTTAAAAAAAAAAATGACAGAAGAGGAATTGAGGAAAGACCAAAGAGTTTCATACTTTGATTACCTGATAATTTGCGTTTCAAAATCAATCCTTCAACTGTTGGTATAAGGGTTTTGATGCGGAATGAAGTGGGCGGTTTGGGGCGTTGCGAGGTGTTGAGAAGCAAAGAAAACAAAGAGAACTACCAGTCTTCGCACTGCTGTTGCTCGCTGAGAGTGGAAGCTAGAAGGTATGCAATGTATTTACTATTTACGAGAAATGTGAGTGAGACCGAGACGGGAGCTCCCAAATAACAAACCGTGATTTACTTTTTCATTTAGGAAAAAGTCCAATTTAGTCATCGTCCTATCCCAATCGTGCCGTTTTGGTCACTGAACTATCAAACGTGTCGTTTCAGACCAAAAGATAGGCGAAAGAACCGTTTTAGTCCAAACGTTTTCGAAAATTGTGTCGTCCAAGGACATTCCGTCAAAATTAGAGACGGAAACCGTTAAGTGCCGATGACGTGGCATTTTTTAATATAAAATAATA
>JAYMSZ010000652.1:0-18179 GCA_036897665.1 Pelargonium citronellum
TTAGTGTTAGAAGTCAAACCCTAGCCACCACTAAACACCTCGATGGGAGACAACTACTTGGGAAGTTACCGGAACCCTAGGCAAGATCTCGAAAAGATACAAATTTTAATGAGTCACTTAATACAATTGGACTGTCACTTCAATAAAATAATTAAATTCAAATTATAATTTAATGTATTTTAAATTTTACATGGGGCTACAAGAAAACAAATAATATTTTAGACTAAATTTAGCACATATGCATAAGTTCAGAGAGCAAATTAAAAAGTTTACCTCCTTTTAATTTAGGTAAGATGTAAATACCAGTTTTTTTTATTTTATAAAAACCGTAAATGCAAGATACGAGAAGACACCTAATTTTTATTTCTTCCATGAAAAGGAGACACCTATTTAATGTAGCACACAAAATAATAATTATCTAAAATAATAATTTATTAGAAACAATTTGTTAAAAAAAATTATTGGACGATATTGGAATGTGGAAACAAATTAAATTTAGAAAATAAAACAAAGAGCAATGTTATATGTACAAATTTTTGTATAAATATATTTGTACAAAATGATGTGTCAATAAATGAGACATGACACATCAAATATCATATTGATGACTTGATCGAATCATAACGTGCCACGTGTGCAATCTGTCTAATAAACCGGGCGCTTCACACCAAAAAATTATGGAAGGTTGGTGATATCATATATGTTGGATTATTATTCGTTAAAATTAATTTTAAACTATAAAAATACGAAAAAATATCTACCACATAAATTATCACGTTATTTTATAAATAAAAAATTGCACAAAATGATGTACATTTAGCATTTTTCTAAAACAAATTTAAAAGCACCACCACCACACCATAGAACCAAAGAAGCAAGTAACGGCAACAATATGAAATAATGAGGAAGTGTAGGGGCATATACAGTACACCATCGCCAACGCCAATCACGTGATCCACCAAAGAAGATATTTTTATGTGTCATCGTCATCGTCATCAAACCTCCTTAAAATGTCTACGCATTCCAAAGAAACGGCCCAGATTCAAAGTCATCTCCTATCCTGTAAGTTGACCAATGCCCTCCACCGATTGACGCCACCCACGTAAGCAACAAATCACTTTTCAAATATAGAAAAACAATTACAGTAAATAATAGAGAATATACGCCCAGCCGAGCCGAGCCGATTCCAGGTAGTGGGCCCCGCTCTGTGGAGGGAACTAGGGAAAGGAGATGCTTAAATACGGGCCTTGCGTTTCGTGTGAGACAGGGCCGATTCTCTTCAAACAAACGGCCACGAAACACACTCACTGATAGAGAGAGAGAGAGAGTCTGAGACCTGAGGGTGTTTTCGTTCAGTCGGAGAAGAGAAGCTGCTCTTTCAGGTTCGCTTTATTTTATTTGCATTATTATGTATTTATTGCTCACATTTCGGGGTGTGTTCTTGTGTTAATGTATGAGCTTCGGTGAATCGGAGCTCAAAACCTCTGTTCTATTGGCTTAGATCTGTACGCGAGCTAGTTTCTGGAATTTGGATTTGAATGTTCTGTTCTGGTGTACGTGGTGAATGATTTGAAGCTGGATCAATTTTGATTTGTGTTGCGATTCTGAGATTCTATTTTTCTTCTTCTTTTTTTATTTTTATTTTTATTTTTTGTAATGGAGGTGTGCTTTATTTGTCTGCGTATTCTTTTAAATTAGTTTGGTGAATCAGAGGTCGGATCTGTCATCTGAGGCTTGATTTCTGGGAATTTTGTCGGTTTTATCTGTGTTCTTCACGTGATCTGAACTCACCCTGTTTCCCTGACATTTTTTTCTTTTTTTTTTCTTGAGCTTCACTTCTATTTTTTTTTTCTTTATATTATTTTGGCTTTGGGATTCCTAGATCCTTACTTTTTAAATCAATTTCTTAATATATATCTGAATGCTGCTGCGACATGTTGAGCTATTTTTTTAAATATTTATTTGTCTGTTTTCGTTATCAAAGGCAATTGACGTTGGAATTTGATTTGGATTTTTGCGATTGGCCATTGACATTTCAATATTCGCCTAAGATGCCAAATTTTCTGCATAACTTTCATTAATACTAAGGTTTTCTGGTCATTTACTTTACTGTATTATAGACCTTTTTGTTTAAGCCTGATTTTAACATCTCTCTTTTGTGTGTGTATTCATATAGTACAAGTATATTTTCTGGGGAAAAATCGTTTTTGATCTTTTCCTGGTTATTCTGGTTACGTTTGAGATATTGAGATTACTGATATTGTAGCCACAAAAAAAGGCTGCGAGTCTAAACTAATATCTGAGTGTAAATAGATTTTCCAAAATGTGTGATTGTCAATTTCACATAGTAGTGTAATCAGATTATGTTTCCCTGAATTATTTGGATATGCATTTATGGAGTTTAATTTTAAAGTAAAAACTTTCTGTTTTCAAAGTTTGAGATTATGGAATTGTGATCCATGCAGAATGAACAAAAATTTGATTGGTGTAAAAAAATCAACTAGAGAATTATATGTATTTTTAAGTTAATCAGGCTGTTTTGGTTATAAGATAAACAATGATAATTTCAGCATGTATGACAAAGATACAGGTTGGCTTCTGCCGGCATGTATATATAGTAGTCAAAATTGATGGCTTGATTAGCTGGTTGTTATCTTCATTGTTTGCATGGTGGCTGCACTATTAACATTGGGTCAAGTGGTATTTCCAGTTAGTCAGCAGTGCATGGCGTGTAGGATGATATTTTTCTAACATACATAAATGATGAAATCGTGTTTTTCTTTTCTTGATATTTTAATTATAATTGTGTGTTTGAGTCTAAACCGTAGTCATACTTTTCAAATTTGACTTGTATGTTGCACATTTGGGAGTTAGGTGCATAAAGGTTATTGCTACTTTCCAATAAGAAGGAAACGTCATTATTATTAATACATCAATTAGTTTGTCATCAATGGGTATTGTATAATTTTATCTCATTACTGCTGTATGAAAAGGCAAAATTCCAGAATGGAAGGCAAGAGAATTAAGTTTTCTTCCTTCTCATTTCTGATGGAACTTTCAAAGTTGGGAGGCCTGGTTAGTCTTGCCCACTCACAAATCAGTGTCACGTGCTTTTTCAATTGAGTTGAGATTCAAATTGTTAATTATGGAGTTCACCATTATTGTATTGACACTCTATTATTATTATTATTATTAGTTTATATTTATATTTATGGTGGACCGAACAGCATCTGTGCTGTGAACTTCTCTAATTGCCGATTATTCTTCTTGGATATCATATTTATATTGTTCTTTGTGCTTGTTCGTCTGGTTTTGGTTTGTTTGTTCAGTGTTGATACTGTGGTAATGACAAAGGAAGTTATTGATTTTGCGAGTATTCTGCTTTCTAATTTCTATTTTTGTGAAACATCAGTGGTTCAGTTCATGTGAGGACAGGTCTGAGTATTTGGAAATTGGAAATAAAAGGCTACCTTTCTCATGTTGGAAAAGTGGACCCCCTCTGGCCCCTCATATAACCTGCCTTCTTTCAATTTAGTCTATTCTTTTTGCTATTGTCTATCTATTTTTCTATTATTTGCTTTATTGGGGCGGAGATGATAATGGGCCTCAAGTCCACACATTTATATGTGTTCACCTATTTATATGCAACTTCATATCATCGAATCAATACTTTTGGATAGTGACTTCTACTTTCCGCCCATTCTGGTTTAATCTTCCTGGTTGCATTTTCCTTTTATTCATTTTGGGTGGGGCCGTGGGGGTAGCACTTTGTCATTTTTATGTGGGCTACTTTATTTAATATTTGATTAGGTCCACTGATGTTATTAAAACATATTTGGCAAATCTTTCTGTTTCAATTTTTTATCTCAACAACCAAAAAATAAAAACAGCAGTATAAACAGGGTCATTATTTGCTGGCTCGTTTGCATCAATAATATCTGCTCTTGAATTGATAGGCCAGTAGGTATTAAATAGAGTAATTGAAGTTCTGTTCTTTAGCACTGTCTTTCTTTAGTATTGTATTTCTTCCATTCAAATGTTATGCAAGTAGTTCATCTAGTGGTCAATATGGATTGCATAAATTAATAAAAGTTGGCTGATATCTTCAAGTTTGCTGTCTTGACTCTTGAGCCTATTATAAATCCTTGTAGTTTGGTTTATTGTTAAAAACTACATTATTTATATTGACTATAAATTGTTTTTTACAGGACAAGAAACAATGGGTGCAGGTGGTCGTATGTCTGTTCCGCCTCAGGCCAAGAAGTCAGAATCTGAAGTTCTTCAGCGAGTGCCCTACTCAAAACCACCGTTTACACTTGGTCAGGTTAAAAAAGCCATCCCACCTCACTGTTTCCAGCGTTCTGTTCTTCGCTCATTCTCCTATGTTGTATACGACTTGACCATAGCCTATCTTCTTTATTATGTTGCTACTCAATACTTCCACCTCATTCCCTCCCCTCTCTCTTACGTGGCGTGGCCAATCTACTGGGCCCTCCAAGGCTGCATCCTAACCGGTGTTTGGGTCATTGCGCATGAGTGTGGCCATCATGCTTTTAGTGATTACCAGTGGCTAGATGACACTGTTGGACTTATCCTCCACTCTTGCCTCTTTGTCCCTTACTTTTCCTGGAAATACAGCCATCGTCGCCACCATTCCAACACAGGTTCTCTTGATCGTGATGAAGTCTTTGTCCCAAAACAGAAATCTGCAATGAAATGGTATTCGAAGTACCTTAACAATCCACTGGGCCGAGTCATGACACTTACAGTTACACTCACTCTCGGCTGGCCTTTGTACCTTGCATTTAACGTGTCAGGAAGGCCTTATGATAGGTTTGCATGTCACTTTGACCCATACGGCCCTATCTATTCTGAACGTGAACGACTCCAAATCTTCATATCTGATGCTGGTATTCTTGCTGTTGCTTATGGTCTCTTCCGTCTTGCAGCAGTAAAAGGACTTGCCTGGGTTGTATGTGTTTATGGGGTACCATTGTTGGTTGTGAACGGGTTTTTGGTCTTAATCACATTTTTGCAGCACACTCACCCATCGTTGCCACATTACGACTCCTCCGAGTGGGACTGGTTCAGAGGAGCCTTGGCAACTGTTGATCGAGATTATGGAGTCTTGAACAAGGTCTTCCATAACATAACCGATACCCACGTCGCCCACCATCTATTCTCAACAATGCCGCATTATCACGCAATGGAGGCGACAAAAGCCATTAAGCCAGTTTTAGGAGAGTATTATCAGTTCGACGGGACACCATTCTTCAAAGCAATGTGGAGAGAGGCCAAAGAGTGTATCTATGTTGAGCCTGACGAGGGCGACCAGAACAAAGGTGTGTACTGGTACAACAATAAGCTTTGATGATGAAAATGGTCAGAAAGTTTAGTTTTGTGTATGGGGAGTGTAGCTTCCCTTTACTGTCATGTCTAGTTTGTTTGTTATCTTTGTACTGAACCCTTATTGTTAAGTTGCTCTTAATAATTTGGTTTAATCACTAGTCTTCCATAAAATGCCTAATATGCCTATGATCCATATGCCTAAACATTATGGATCTGTCCCTGCATATATGTTTATAAGATAATAATAATAATAATAATAACAGTTTAATACAGGCTTTTGAGTTATGAAATTCATATTGTCAAGAATGATTATCTGCAAGTTTTGCTTGCATAAGAGGGTTAACATTACAGTTGTACACAAAAGAATAATAAATTTGTGCTTTTTGGCCATTGAAGAGCTCTGGTTTTGTCTGTGCTCTAACAAGGTGGAAGGTCCTTGGGAGGAGGCAAAACAGATTCTTCTGCTGTCTCTCCATTCTTTACTACAAAAGCCATTTTCAATCCCCACATTGTGTGCAGCTCTAGATGACAATGCATAAACCAAACACCTGCATAACAAAAGTTGCATTGTCAATGTCCCGGGTCGCTGAAATCATTCGAGTTTAAAACCATACCTGGATTATCAGCTCGGAACCTTATAGCAATCCAACCTCCAGTTGGTACTGCAACTGTGTTTCTCTCAGGAGGATCAACCAAGTTGAACTCAGCTGGGTCTTTTTCACGATTGAAGTTCCCTATCCCATTCCCGACGATGAAGAAATTGAAACCATGAAGATGAAAGGGATGTGACTCAACCGTGACAAGATTCGTGTCCTGCAAGACCAATTCAACAGTTGAATTGTAAGCCAGCTTGCTAAGCCTGGTTCCCAGTTGAGTTCCGAGATTGGCTGTGAGCGGCGCGCCTGTGTAGTTGAAGGGTACCGAAGGGCGGTCAGGGAAGTAATGAGCCTGCAAGAGCACAATCTTGGGCATCACAAAGGTAATGTTGTTCAATGAAGCAGCAACTTTTTTCCCATACTTGCAGGTTGAGCATGGGTTCAGCCCCAGGCCAATTGTGTAGAACATACTGCGATCCACCTCGAGAGGGACATTTGCTGGAAACCGAGGCGTGTTGAGGCTCCTGAGTTTTGCACTATAACTCAGTGCAAAACTGGCATCATTTGGTGCTGGCAATTGTGGCATGATTGGGACTAATGTCCCGGGGACGCCTTTGAACTGCAGAATTGCTGTCACAGTTTTGTTGTCAACAGGAACTGGCGCGTCCATGAAAGGCCTCGCGGCCATGAAGTAGCGGTTTGGAGATTGATCAGCTCGGACCAGGACATTGGTGGTTTGGCCTGGTGCTATCAGGATGGTTCGGGTTGTGAAGGGCTTGGTGTAGACTGCATCAATCTCCACAACTGTCATGTTATGTCCGGCAATGGCGAAGAACAGCTCGTCGTTGAGTGCAGCATTGATGATCCTCAGAAGGTAGGTCTTGCCTGACTCAACCTCCACCGCAAATGTGTCTGGAAAGCAATGAATTCAAAGGTGAATTCAGATCACATGTGAATCATGAGAAAACAATGAAAAAAAGAGAGGTAGGTTACGTTTTCGGGAGCAAGGGAAGAGAGGCCCTGGTTTTCCATTAATGGTGTGAGCATCTGATGTTTTGGGAGGTAACCCTAACTTGTTACCCAAGCTAACAACCTCCTCCACATCTTCACTCCACCATTCCCCTGCAGAAAAATGAAATTTGTATGCTTCAAAGCGTATACTATATAATATATAGCACGTACACTGAACAGAACATCAAAAAGCTAGGGTGGGCACTTATCTACTACGGCCCACCCCTAGCTCTGTCATTGATGGCGCGTATATAACACAAGTGAAATCGATACCCAAGATTAAAATGGCTTCGCGGTAGGGTTGAGGAAATGGAAATGGAGATCGGTTTTGAGGCATAATGACAATGGCACCATAAACAGTTGCTCTGAGCCACAGGAAATGAGCATGCCACCAGAGAGTTCCTCTCTGAGCTGTGACATTGAAATCATAAGTGTAGCTGTGCCCTGTTTTGATGGGACATTGTGTTATGTAAGCTGGCCCGTCCGCCCAACCATTTCGAAGCTGTTTCAAACCGTGCCTGCATAAACAACATCACAGCAGAGATTTCAATAGAATGCAATTGTAGCTAACAAATGAGGTATTATATACACACTCATGTACCAGTGGATGGAGATGTTGTAATGGGCATGGTTAGAGACATTGACGAGAAGCCTATCGCCTTCTGTGGCGTAAATGGTAGGTCCTGGGAACATGCCATTCACTGTCACAATTGGTTTGGAATGGCACAACCTGCTCACATACTTCACTTGAACCTGAAATTTGAACAAAATCACCAAGAAATTAACATGAGAAACTTCATTATCAAGAAATTGCAATGATGATTGAGTATTTGATGAGTGCAGCTTCAGCAAAGAAAGTGAAGGAGAAAAGGAAGAGAAATGATGAGAAGTGCAGTGCCATTGTTGTTGTTGTTTGTGGGAATGGAGCTTAATTGTTGGAAGGATAAGAGAATGGTATAAATTGGTGGCAAAAGGTGGTGGTTGATGGTTCCTTCACAAGACTGAAACATAGTAAATGCAAACACCTTGATCGGATTGAGATTTGCCATTTTTGTTTTGTTTGGTTTGGTTTGGTGACAATAATTTTTTGTTCACTATTTACATCTTCTCTGCAGTGAAAAAATCAATTTCTTAAACTTTCCAAGTGAATTTACATGTTCCTACGAGTGACTGTCTTTGTTACTAGTTCACTTTAGTGTGCACAATCCAAAATTCCAAATATGCATTTTGGGCTTTACAAGGTTAGTTATTTTTGGGCTCAGTTGAACATTAAATGGACCTTGAACATACAAATCCTTTTCACGGTTAATAATTATTTGTGTTATGTTGCTTTTATTCTTTTATGATCGTAAATCTATATATTAACCATGTTACAAAAATAAATAGATCAATTATATATACAAAATTGTATCATCTCAATCGTGATTACGGGTTCATATAATGTGTGCTCAAATTCATCGATGTTAGAATGATTTTGTATTAGAGAAAATATATTAATTAAAATGATGGATTATGTGGTACTCAAACTTCCAACTTGCGAGCACAACCATCTTAAAAGCTAAGAGTTTAATTGGAATTATTATATAAAAAGAGTAGTTAGACTTGTTTATTAGTATCAAGTTCTACCCATTTGCCATTATAAAATCTTGAGCATGTATAACATGCTTACTTTCATTAGGCTTATATACCTAATGGTTTTCGTCCAAAAAAATATGTTATACTTCACTAATTTTTGTATTTTAGTACAAATATAGCGTTCATGTTGCACATGTTACAATATATTTTAATTAAAAATGTGTTATAAACTCAACTTAGTTATATATATACGTGTGTGAAATTTAGTTCAATCAAGTTTCATACAGTTTTTGTTGTGTATTTAATGGTGTAATACTATTTGGATAACAATTATATAGAATCAATAGAAAATTTTATAGTATACAAATTTTGGTTTGAGAGAAGTTCCATCTTGACCTTTCATTTTGAACTCAAAATTGGACAAAATCAAATTTCCTATCTACATACCGAGTTCATGTCAAAATGATAAGCATTTGCGCTATTATTTTTAGATTACGAGAATAAATTATCGGTAATTTGGCAAATCTCAAATGAGTACGAAGAGGTTGGCGTAAAAGAGGTTGGCAAATCGCTTAGTTATATCGTGGCTGGAAAGAGGTTGGCAAGAGTATATGGTTGAGTTTGACATGTTTCAGGTAGCTCAAGCTCTGCAAGCTGACGAGAGTACATCAGTACCTTCAGTTTGATTAAGTGAGTTGATGTTAAGGAGTCTCATATGGTGAAAATCATAGTCATCCAAATAATGTTTGAAATTGACATCTTACGAGTGTTTCGAGCGATACAGGCTGAAAATAAGGTTTTCACCTTTGGTCTTGTGATATTTTGCATAAACAACTTGTTTAAGTGGTTCGACATATTCATTTTATGCGTTAGATGAGTCATTTAATTTTATATTAAACATTGTACGATATTCAAGATTTGATTCAATCTCTGGTATTTGATGATTTGAGTTAATAATATTCTCTCTTTTTTAAGGAAAAAAATTGAATATTATTAATCACTTAAATCAGCGGCTATCAGATCCAAAATCAGAAATAGGACTATGAGGATCAATCCAGCAATCAGCGGCGACCATGCGAGGCAACGAGCTGCTTGATTCGCCGATCTCCTAACAAAATCAAACTCAATACTAGCAAATCGAGACGCTAAATAACGAATTAATAATAAATATTTTTAAAAGTTAAAAACAAATTGAATTTTAGTTTATAATATAGCACGGTATAAAAATGCAGAGAAAATTGGAAACGGAAATAGAGGGCGCACGTTAGAGATAGGGATGAGCTGGAGATAAAAATGGTAAGCACTAACCACGTCAAATGAAAAGTGGGACCCAGAGATGGCAAAAGTGGTAACCCGGCCACGTGGCGGGCAAGATTGGATTGGGGAAGAGAATCGAATCAATGTGGGCCGGCCCATCATCAGCCGGCACGAGACTCGTGTGTTACAGTCACTGTCACTGTCACGCACAGCTTGGACGTCACCAAACAGACCCCAAACCCCAAGTGCTTTTGGTGCGTCAGATCTGATCTGATATCGAATCCCATATTCACGTGCACATCCTACGGTTAGAGATGCATGTTGTACTCTCTGACATGCCTTGGCCGGCTATCATGCTCTCCAGTTATTTATCAACCGATTTAATTATTTCCAATCACAAGATTTATTTATTTATTTTTGGTGTTTTTAATATTAATAAATAAATGAATTTCTTTTTATATTTCTATTTTTGTTGGTTTTGAATAAAATAGAACAAGTTTTGGAGGTCTAGGCTACTAGACACTAGACATAAGACAATGTATGTATATTACCATCTATATTATATCTTCAACTAACATTTATATTCCTTTGGTTGGATTATTACTTGGTTCACAACAAAGGTTCCTCTTTAAAGAAATATTTCCCATCTTGTATACATATATGAAAGAGGATTCTTAAATTGTGACTATATTAGTAACTATTGTCCAATATTCATATGTGTAATCAAACGTCTCTTCGATAAAGCAATATGTACATGCATATTTGATATAGTGTTGATGTTTTAAATTCGAGTCTTCTTTACTAATATGTTAATATATATAATTAATATGAATAAGTTGTCTTTATATCGATATATCACAATAATAATATTTTAAAACACTTATATGTAATATGTGCATGGCATCATGATATAAAATGACTAAGCCACTACAAAACATTAACTAGCTAGTAATTATGCAATCATTTATACCAGCGGTGAAATAAAAAAAATAGAGGATATTTGTTTATCCACTAATTAGTCTATTTCACTCAAATACGTTTTAAAATGAATGTTCTGTACTCTATTCGAAGCAATATTACGAATAAGTCTATTATTGTTTTGAACTTTTTGTTGTATTCTCTAGAAAACATATGTTGTAACAATATGAAATGATATTTACTAACTTATCATAGTGATATTATTAGTAAATCACGCACAATTAACTAACTTCCTACAAACGAAAGAGAATATTACTTATTTTGAAACAAAAATAAAAGACGAACAAGGTATGTAGTGATTATGAGATGGAAGGAGCGAGTAAAGAATTAATTAGTGTATTAATCATGTACAATTAATTAATTAACTTGATGACAAATTAAGAGTACTAATTAGGATAGCTCCATAAGTGACGGTAGTAGTAAATCCGGCAATGCTGTTTCCTGGAAGCTAGGTAGCTGTGAATATGACTTGTAACAAAAACAATCGCAAAGAGCCAAATAAATGAGAACAACAATTCATCCATCAATACACAAACAAAGATGCAATAGTGATTATAAATTAGCTAGTTACTTAATAATTAATTATACGTACAAGTGAATCGATTAAGTGAGATACCATTAATTATATGAATTATAAATATAATCCGTACTAGGCAATTAAGCTATTGTATATAATTATTGAGAGATGGAGAAGGACAGAGAGAGAGAGAGATGATATTGGATCAGTTTCATTTCCAGAACAAGTACAAGTTGAATTGGTAAACAACAGAATATAAATACTTAAAACTGTTTCCTGACATTTATTATTTTGACAATTTTTGTAGTAAATGGTAATACATATATATAATTGATATATATGCAGGATTAAAAAAAGAAAAAGAAGATAATAATTAAATATATAGCAATGCAGGAAGAGGAAGAGGAAGAGGAAGGCATGAAATGAAGAAGAAGAAAAGACAAGTAGTAACGCGGAGAGAGGATCCGTACGGCTGTTGAGGTAGCAGCAAAGCCATGTGTTGTTTGGAGTATGACAGTTGGTTTTATATATTTCCAACTACGCGTTTTTTTTTGGATCCCATTGGATTGTATTAATATAATCACATTTCCAATAACACCCTTCACTTACCTTCCCATTTGTTTTTGTGAATTTATTTATCAACAAACGTATTATATATTATTGAGACTCGAACTTAAGACCTCAGCGCCTTAAACTACCCATCCCAACATGTGTTTGTACGCGGCTTAACAAGAATGGTTAGTTTTGAATAGATGTAAGGTAATGAGATCTTGGCCAGTTTCGTAATAGGAAAAACGTTCGAAGCTATCTAGAATGATCCATTTGCTCATTATACTAAGAGTATCAACAATAGTAAAAATTAAGTCTCATATTGCCACAATTCACATTTTTTAACTGTAAAGTTTAATGGTGTTTTGAGCGGCCGGTGTGATTCATTTAAAGTTTATAATTCTTTTTCTTCCTTGTTTTTAGTGTGCAATGCATCTCTCATTATGAATGCTTTCAAAATATATAATAGCTTGTTTCATGTTCAGGATCATGGTCCTAATCAGAGATCCAAATAATGTTGAAACTTTCATAGAATAAGATCATGTTGGAAGTTCCAACGAAAAGCTTTGTCATTTAAATTTCGAAAAGCTTTGTCATTTAAATTTAAACAGTTGTGAATTTGAAATAATAGATTAAAATTAATGAGAGTGAAGTCTTATCGCTCTACATGATTAAAAAAAAAAAACCTAGATAGCTAATTTTAAGCTGATAATAGTGACATTAGCAAGTTGTTTAATGCAATATATGTATATGGGCCACCTTAAATAGTAAGAAATAATGAGGGGGCCAGTTTGGTGATTTCAACTAGCAAGCTAGGAGTACATCACATTATGCTCAAGTCCTCTCTCAAAAGGGTTGATGGACATATATATTCACTTCCTATATACTCTATCAATGTATATATGGCATATGATATGAGAATTTGGGGACCATATAGAGCTCAAATTTATACTTTATTGACTAACTTGCATTTTTGTCACACAAAAATCATCCATTTGTTTTTCTTTTGTCATCTTCCAAATTTATTAACTAAAAAAATCAAAATATTTTGATATCCTCAACTATATATAAAACCATCCCTCCCCTTTTTTTCTCTAAACAAATCCCACCAACTCTCTCTCCATCTCCATAGCTGTCTCTGAGATATTTGCTTGCTTTTCCATGGAAGAAGACATGAATATGATGATGGTGATGAAGCAACAAACACCAACTACTTCCATGGCTCCTCCTTCAACTTCCTCAACAACAACATCATCTTCCTCAGCCCTTGCCATGCACAACAACTCACACACCATTTCCAAAGTGAAGCCCAAGATTCGCATCATTCACATCTTTGCGCCGGAGATCATCAAGACCGACGTAGCCAACTTCCGGGAGCTCGTGCAGAGACTCACCGGAAAGCCCACCGAGAATGATATGGCCGGGAAGAAGAAGCAAAACAAGAAGAAGCCAAGAATTGCAAGAAAAGAGGACATGTCCACCAACAAGGTGGATCAGCTGATCAGAACTGGGTTTGATCATCAAACGATGACCGGTTCGGAGTCTTCGGAGAGATCATTGGTGAATATCAAAGAGGAGTGTAGTTATGAATTGTGGAGCAATGGACATGACAGCAACTACAGCTCAAGTGGTGGGTTCTTGGGAGGTTTTGCAGATTTGGATGGTTTTAGTATTCAAGAATTTGGTGAATTCCCATTTGATGCTCCTCACAGTACTCACAACATGCATGTTTTTGATCAAGAGCCTCAACTTATTGCCTAGATATATAAATATGAACAACTAGACAAAATCATCATCATCATGTTTTACATATGGATTTATCTTGATTTTTTTTTTTAAATTTTTGCTTGTTTTTGTTCAGCTAATTTATAAATTAACTGGATTCTTGATCCTGTCTCTAATTTTCTTGATAATTTGTTAATCTGTTTGCTCAATATTTTTTGGATTAATTGCAGTCATGCTCCTCCATTTGGATGCAATACAAGCAACTGATAATTATTAATTACAAGTTTTCTTTCTCATATATATAAATATATTATTTTGTTTGTTCTTTGTTCAATTTTCTATTTCTGGGTGGATTTTGATTTGTCTCTTGTTGGGTTTTGTTTTTTTCTGGGTGGGCCCATTTCTCTTCTGCAAGAGAAGATTTTGGTTTGGCAGACCAAACAAGAACGTGCAGAAACTATGTGTTTGATAAAAATTTAAAAAGAAATTAAATATCTGTTACTTTTCTTGCAAGAATATATATTTTTTATAATATACAATTAATATTTACAAACATAAGTCTTCTCCCACTCTTCCAATAACAATGCACAAATTGTGTATTACAAATATTTGGCACCTAGTTGACCAAAAAGGAAACAATTGAGGATATTTATGGATAATTTAGGTCTGCCATTATTTTCATTATTTTTGCCATTTTTAACTACCTAATACATGACCAATTTGGCTCTAAAGATAGGAATCCAAATTTGGGGATAAGCAAGCATTATTTAATACTAAACCCTAGTAAACCCTAATTAGATTGTGTCCATTTTGAATAACTTCCTTAGCTAATTAAAAATATTTTATGGGCAATTAACAAATGAATTTCTATGAAGTCTAATCAATAATGTACACAGTTCGAGATGCTCCCCCACAATTGGTGATTCTTTATGGTTACCCAAAATTTGAAAGTTACCTCACAAAATTAGGATTTAACCAGGATTAATTACAATCATGTCATGGCTATTAACTTATTGTTGGTGTTATCCACAAACACATACACACTCCAATTAATTTTTCATGTCAATTACTAATCTTTAACTTTTCATTCTCAACAATAAATTATCATAGGATTTTATCACAACAACTATTATCTCTTTCATCATGTGACAAACATATGGCTCCTATTTTTCCTTAACATTCATTTTACTTTTGATTAAATGAATTTTATAAAAATAACAATAATTTATCTAGAAAAATTAAACAATTAAATTGAGATAACAAAACGAAAATACATAATAGAAGAAGGAATAAAATAAAAAGATAAAATAACTATTTAATGGTCATGTGCTTCTTACATGACGAAAGAGACCGTAGTTTTCTGTTGTACTCAAACTATCTAAAATGAATGTCATGTTTTTTTTAAAATTTTTGTATTATAATGAATGTTCTATCTTTTTAATAAGTTAATTATACATGATTTGTCAATTATATCCTTAATTATAACAAGCTAGTTGGTACTGAGGATAAGGTAAGCGGTCTAAGGCGGCGCTTGATGACCTCGAGTTCTCAAGTTTGAACCCCGCTTAAGATATTATTGGCATTGCTTATAAAAAAATACTAACTCACTCTTAATTTTTCTCAAAATAGAACAAAGACACCCTAACAGATTTTGCACGAAAAGCTTAACGAGAACATGCATGTGACTGTAGTCGATATTACTAGATGATTTTAAATAATTACCCCTATTCAATATGTCACACGTATGGAAAGAAAAAGTGTTGATTTCTTCTCTTTAAATTTTGAGTTTACTCCTCATTTCACATAACATTTTTTCCACCTCATTTAATAAGATTTGAACTTACATTATTGAATAGGTAATGAACATTAGTTAACAAACTGTTTTAAAGAAGACTTGGTCTTGTTGGTTGGTTTGGAGGAATGAAACAGCGGTACAAAGTGAAATTGACTATAAGTATTTTCTTTCTCCACTTGCTGCAATAATTTAAGTCCATAAATTAATAAGAAAATCGTTTCCCGGAAGAAAATAAATAAATATATAATATGGGCTGCTTCTAGTTCTAGCGCTGGGCCTTACAAATAACAACTACCAGCAAAAGTTGAAGTTATGAACAAGACCTGGATACAAGATTGTGAATCTAAAGGTCATAACAGAGTCTTCTTAAACATCAACAAAACCAGAAAACAAAAAAAAAAAAAAAAGCTTCTCCAATGAAAGGTCAAAGAGAAGGAGCATTTGTGGCTCTTGCACCAGATGTGAAGGCAAGCTCTAACAGATACAATTTAGTCAAACATGTTCACACTGAAAAATTCACAGTTCACACCAATGACTAAAGTACTCTATATTCATTTCTTTAAACCCCACTGGGGAGAAGTCAAGATCACGCATTCGCTCATGACCGGAGACAACCAACAAGCGCATTGTAATTAAGAACAAGTTGCAAATCAAATCAGATCAGGTCTCAAATGTGAATTCATGCTTATCCCCTGGTTGAAAATTTCCCCGACAATGACTCTGAAAACCACCCCTCAATATTATTGACATGAATTGTTTGAGCAATTAAACCTAATCAATGGACTTTGATTCCACACAAGTGTGACGTTATTTATGGGGTGAGGAAGAATTTGTCCTCGTTGCGTAGCATTTCCCCATACAAAAAGAAAGAAGAATATGGAAGCAGCTCGTAGGAGATGTAACTGTTTAAATCTCTTATATAGTAGTTAGTTGAGCTTCAGAAAAATTCAGTTTTCATACAAGAAAAAAAAAAGGAAACCTAACTCTCATACTCTGTCACAGTTGCTGCTGCCGGAGATGAGGGCAAGTCTAACCTTGTAAGAACTTCAGGTAATCCGGCAGTATCCCTAATAATCTGTGAAAGAAAACAGAAGGGTTTACATGTGAAGATTGCAAGTACACCACTGTATTGATCTACTCTTACATATTGAAATCTTGCAGCATTGTAAGACTTTTCTACTCTGCGGTTTAGTTTTATGATTAATGAAAATGGTTGGTTTTGTATTTTGCATTTAAAGCCAAAAGAACATGTATCAACTACCACTGGCATTATTTGCATTAGGTGATTATCACAGGAAAAAAACTAAGATAATGTATCACTCCATCTTTATCATGTATATTTAATTTGCAAAGACACTAACACTAAATCAAATGTGAATAAATGCATTGAAAGTTGAAACCATTGAAAATTTAGATCCAGGGAGAATCGGAACTTACAAGTATCTCCTCATCCAGATATGAAATCATGAATAGTCTCTGGAAAGTCCCATCTGAAGGATGAAACAACAGAACTTAGTTTCAATTCTTAAAATGTTCAGCCTGATCACACCATTAATTGTCTAATAGATGGATTCATCACACATGAATTGAGGGAATATCTGACCTCAATTTTTTATGAACAAACCATACATAAATTTATAGAATTTAAGATACATTACATAATGAAAGCTCTTAGTTTAAGAATGTATGTCCTACATTTTCAGGGAGCTGAAGGATAGTTTCTAATATATATAACCTTTGATGAAATCAATTCCAAAATAAGGTTGTCAACTTCTGTATTAATGAAAATGAGTATTCTAAAGATTCTAAATTATACAAAACTGAAGTCCAGATAAGTTCTGTGAAATCATGCAGAGTGAAGGAAATTAGAGAAGGCCAAAAGGTTCCTAAAAGCATCAACTACTTTCTATAACATCTAAATTCTATTGCTTTTCTTTCACTTAATACTTGTAAGATTCAAACATGGTGGAAAAAGGGTATTGTGAAGAAAAAAAAATCACTTACTTAGTGGAATTTTAAACCCGCTGGCAACTGCATCCCTAATGGGAACAGGAAGTTGTTGCACTGTGCTAGCCGCTTGGTTTAATGCACCTTTTAGCTGTTCTGGTAGTGCCTCTTCAATTACTGTTGGTGATTCAAAAACCCCTTCTACATATTCTTCTTTCATGCGAAGAGGTCCCTCAACAGTTAATTTGGTGGACAAAACAACTTTGCTTTCTATCTGCATTTCACAAGAGTACTTCATAAACCTCAAAAGTTTACACTAGAAATGTGTTTGATAGCTTAGTGACATGTGTCAATGATGACAAGTATTGACGACAATAATCCAAAATTCAAACTTGGATTAGTTTTTTTTTTTCTTGACCGGCAAAGAAAAAAACTAGAAACAACATAAACTAAAATGAAGGATAAGATAAGATGAATGAGAATAAAGATTATGCAAAAGGGTGGCTAAGCAGCTAAACCTATGTATTACAACAGGTGAACCAAACCTTCAGGGAAATGCTTGACACATATAAAATCCAATATGCCAAGACAATCCTTCACCAAGATCACAGTCCTTTCCATATCAATAGTTCGCATGGGAATTGACTTTGTTTGACATTAGTCCACAGAAAAAAATACTTATCAAGCATAAAAGTCAAGTAAATTAAATACATTGACACTTTACAGTACTTTGAACTATATTCACGGACAGTATTTGCAAGGGACAGTCTATTTTATATGTCCCACTCCAAGCTAGTGTGCATGAACATGAGAGCAAGAACAGTGTAAAGCTTTATTTTTTATTTTATACTTTAATATGAATAATATTAACTTTTCATCA
>JAYMSZ010000653.1:0-18162 GCA_036897665.1 Pelargonium citronellum
AAGGGTAAGGATAATAGGGGACTTTACACACGAACTTTTTATTATAACTAATTATGGAAGGCAAATCAGAAAAAATAATAAATTTAAAAGTGGGCCTTAGACACAGCAATACGTAAATATATTCTATATAAGTTGTAGAAAATGCTAATAGTAGTAATATAATGTAGTTTAACTAATATTATACTAAATTATGTGCAACAAAATAAAATATCAAAAGAAATAATTAATATATAGTTCCAGTCATCAACGAAAGATTCTAGAATCCTATAACTATGAAAAATCCATTGACTACTGTTTTATTGAAGTTTCAATTTTCATATATCACTACAATGAAAGTATATCAATATGGCAAATTAGGGCTTATAGAAGTACAGACAAATCTGTTCTGCAAGCCAGTATGAAGTTTTAGTTTGAAAATTTTGGAAATCATGTCTTCTAGCGTATCTGAGCGTGTATCCTTGCGTATTCAATAGTCTACTGACTTCATTTTTTTCTTTGTTCTTTTTCATTGCCAATACGTAGATTAGCGTATGGAATACGTATTTTAGGTGTGTTATATACATATCCGATACAGATACTCTACTGAAAATGACGTATCCGTGCATTAAAGGGGGTCAATTAAGGACACAATTTAAAGGTCCATTGATCAGGACTAAACAGAATAACATAAAACTTAAACTGAGTTTCAATAGAGTATGGAAACATATTAATCAACTGCAACATAGATGATCCCTGACCTTGAGATAGAGTAGAGAAATACATCAGGAAGGGTATGATCTCATATTAAATAAACCCCAGTTTGCCATCAACCTTAATGGAAATGTCCACACCATCTTTTGACACTATGATTGATAACCAACCTGTTAATGTTGATATACTGAGCCAAATTTTTTGAGAGTATCACAAGTGAGCTAGCAGCATGTCGGAAGTACCTGAAATATGAAAAGTTTATGTAATTAACTTTTATATTATGGCATCTGATTGAACACAAGAAAAGTCATAAAATTTGTAGCTGGGTGTAGTGGTTGTCGTGGCAACTGTTGAGTATAACTTTACATCAGAAGTTCAAGAACCCTGAGTGAAGTAGATAAACTTTTTAAGTGGAAAAAAAAAACGCGGAACTCAGTATCGAATTTCACAGGCCAGTGAATGATTTATATTTACCAAGTCAAGAGCATGACCAGAAGTCAACATGGTTTAAAATGGCTTTTGACTGAAAATGGTTTTATGTCTAACCATAGGAGATCCTAGACCAGTTACCAGTGCCACTACAACTGGTTGGACTAGATGTTCCGGTAAATTTGTAAAACTGATGAACACATAAGAAGAGCCCATACTTCTGACACAGCATAAATGTGTATAACCAAATATAATCAGAGCATTAGCCATTTCACTTACGATTTCTGATCACCAAATTTCCACCATTCAGGTTCATACCATGCCCTACCTCTGAAAATTAAAGAAAAAGACATTCTTAAGCTCAATTCCAATAATGTTCATGTTGAATATGATTTTGAGATCAGATATAACCAAAGACAAGTAGACAGCATATATGTCAATAAGCAATAACACGACTACATAAGTATGACAGAAACAATAAGTGAAATGTGAGCATGAGCGAAACATCATAAATATACCTAAAAAGACAGTTAGGATTATGTTAGATGCAATGCAATACATGACAGCCCTAAAGCAGAATCCGAAGTAGTATAAGCTTGAGTTTCAAACATGAATCTAGTGTTTCAATAAACTCTGATTTAGTAAATATCATTTCTATCATTACACAAGAATTAATATTGAAATTCCCTACAAAGTAAATTCATTAGTGTTAAACAGTGATAGGATCACATTTACATGTCAAGTCAGCTATTCATACTATATATATATATATATAATCAAAATTAAATTGATATAAGAATTAAGATATAGGATAGTGCGTATACTCTTCCGTTATCACATCTCCTGACTTCATACAACCAATATAAGCACCATCTTGACTGCGACGGCTTTTAAGAAGTTCAATTAGTCCTTCTGGAAAGCCAGAAAACATTGTAAGTACCAAAGTATTAACTAATTTATTAATATAGTATTAAAGTTAAATATAAATAATTTGTTATAATATACACAACTAGAAGGTAAATAAAAACTTTACCCAGGTCAAGATTAATGTTGTCATCAACTTTCACATAAAATTCTGCATCCCAGTTTTGGACTGCAGTACTGAAGAAGAATTTAGCTTTCTTAGGTAATTCTTCTTGAGCCTCCTCATGACCATCCTAATGAACAAAATATACATGTATCAATTTTATACGTTCCAAACTCACAAAAGCAAAGTAATTAGTACATACGTTCAAGAACTAATAGTATTTGGGCACTTAATAGGCGTAAAAAAACGGTGTAGATTTATCTGCCACAGTAAAAAGCAATTATTGAGTGGGACAACTGCAAAGTCGGTCCTACAAGACACTTATTTATAAGTTTTACCAGAGTGGTAATGTTTATGCAAAAGAAATGCATACTGTACAGTCTCTTAGAAATACTGCTCACAGCCTAACAGCACAGCTATTTTCTTATTCTTAGATCAGTTAGTAGGGTGTTTCTGAAAGCCACATTTCAATTAATTAGGCATGTTCGGCGGTCAAGACTGAGTCTCTATAAAGTATAAAGTTAGTTTTGTCAGGACCTGTTATTAGTTTAATGAAGATTTTGAGACTACTCAAACAATGGCTTCATGCTTTCATAATTTTTCCAGGGATGATACCATGGAACCAATAAGGCTAATAGTTCTTTCTTCACGTTTTTTAGTTTATCTGTAATGACCAGATTTGATCCCCCATTTTTTAATCTAGTTCTCAAATTGCCTAAATTCTCTTGAATCCAAAGTCCAAACCACTTATCTCATAGGCCAAGAAAATTCTTTCACATCCTTTATCAACATTAACAAGCCACTCAAACATAAACACAGCCAATGAAAAGAAGAGGAAAGGAGTTGAAACAGTCGTATTTTGTGAATGATATGGTTCAACAACACAGCTATAATCAATAAATGTGGCAATATAGAAGATATTCATGACACCTATTTTAAAAACATAATCAAATTCAAATTTTAAGATGTTCTCCCATCAAATAATTATCCTATGATTAATCATAGTTTCGTATTGTTCGATCTTGAAACATGACATATTTCAACTGATGTACCAAAGAAATTTGGATGCTTACAAGAATCAGAAAATCCTTTGTGGATCGATTTTCCTCATCGATATTGCGATCTAAGCTTTCTCCACGGTTGGCACTGTCAATTCCCAAAGTTAACAAATTAGAATTGATGTTCAACTAGTCTGGAACATGATCATAGCAGAGTATGCTGAAGTAAGGAATCCAAGTAATTAAATGAATAAGAGCATAAAAAAAACGTGGACACCAATATAAAAGAAAAAGGATCAGGTATGTGGGAACACCTCCGACCAACTACAAAACGTATAACCACCCCTCTTTCCTCGAGTTGCTTTATGCCATCACCTGTAACAAGCATGGAAGCATATATAATTAAAATTATATTGTAACAAACCATAGAGCAAGATACGTTAAGATACACTAATTTTTTATAATTAAAATTATATATTTTTTAATATTATATGGATATAACAAATTAAATACATATTTTATCTATAGCAAATTAATGTCCCACAAATAAACGATAAAAACCAAGTTATTACAATCCATTGAAAGAACTTGGGATATTTTAAAATAAAAAATATTGTTATAAAAAAATAGAACACAGAAAGCAATTCGATCGTCGGAAATGTGTCAAGTCCGATTCACATGTTGGACACTGATTTGTGCCCTGATTAGAGTGTCGGTGTTTCATGGTCCATATATTGGTTTAAGAAGATCACCAATTTCATCAAGGAGAACATACATACAGGTTGTCATACAGCACATCACTAGAAAGGCTTGCGTTGTAGAAGTAATAGTGAACTGTATAAAAATAGCAAATTGTAGATAGAGAATCCCAGCTACCTTTAGGCATCCATGACCCTCTAAACGTATTACGCTTCAAACGACTACCAAATCCAGTATAAACTCCAATAACAGCAAGATACTTTTTGCTAGATGCAGACCCAGTTTCCTGCAATTGGTTTTTGAGGAACCCCTGACTTTTTGCCAGAGTTAACTCCATCTCAGCTTCAACTATTCTCCTCTCCATATCTCTAAGAATCAAGAGCATTAACACAAACAAAAAAAATCAGTAAATAAGAACAAAATTTATGAAAAAATATTCAAGAAAATGAGAGAGAATGAACATACTTGCATCCTAGAACCATTAGCTTATCTTCAACGGTAAGAACCTTGGGTCTCTACCATCAATGCATGGAAACATACAGATTATTAATATAACTTTGAAGTGGAACAAATGCCACAAAAATTAAAATAATTATCCCCAAACTTTTGTTCCAAGAAAATTTTTCCATCTATCTTAAGTGAAATAGATAAAAGGAAATGAAAGAAATTTTTTTGATCAACAGGAAATGAAAGAAATTACTAATAATAGAACACTGTCTTGGAAGAGGAACTGTTTTTCGTTATTCAGTATGAGAGAAACCCAAGCAGAGGAATCTGGTTAGTTTACAGTGGAGGCTGAGTGCAAAACTAGAATAACAATATGAAAAATTCACTCCTATAAACTCCATGGTTGTATTTAAGCGGAAATATGAAAATGGATTTCAGTCTTAAGAGTCTCATCAACTTCTTATTTTTTTCTAGTGGCGAGCCCTGTGTTTGAGAACAAGAAAATTCTTTTTCAACAGCAATGGCTACTCTTCCCTCAGTTTGAGATTCCAATGTCCTGACAATGAAGCTTCAATGTCATTCTCATCAGTTCATTATTGACAACATAGAAAGCCTTTTCTTTCCTACCAACAGGTACATAAATTATGTGTCGTGCACAATTCCAATTGAAATGATCCAACTCATAGATCCAATAGTTATAATAGGATAAAGTAATCAAACAATCTAGCCTGTTTAATTTGGAGAATTTTCCTAGCTTTCAGGTTTTATTTTCTATAAAGCAGAAGAGATCATCACATTCATGAAAATTTAGAAGAAAAAAACAAGCTTTTTACAGTAAGGGTGGATTGAAAAAAATAATTCAAAATCATCTGTCCAATTAGCAACTAAACGGATGCAAGAGGGAGGACATTAGGAAAACCTGAGCCGAATTCTTGGTAAGAAGATTAGATAATAAGGTTCTGTTCTCTGCGTCTTGCCACAACCTGATTATCAATAACAAAACAACCAATAAATAACATAGATATCTTCTTCTATTCTCCATTGTAGAGAAAATGGCAGAGAAACCCTAGATCTCAGTCCACAATCTAGCACAGAGTAACAATTCTATATATTCAATTACATTGGGGAAAAAGAGAAGAGAAGAGAAACGAACCGGCCAGCAACGTAGAGCCAAGCGAGGCAAGAGAAGAAGGCCATGACAAGTGAAGGCTTGGAGGTTTGGAGAGACTTGGATCGGCCTCGCTTCTCTGATTTCATGGCTGTGGTAGGCAAGCTCTCCATCTCAAATCTCTCGAATGTTGAATCAATCAATCAATACAGCTTCTCTGTGTCTGTAAACATAATCAAATTATACAAATCTTTGCATTTCAACAAGCTTCTTCTTCTTCTTACCCAATAGCCAAGCCTCTACCAAATTTCATGTTCTTGTTGCTATGATCTTAACAACTATTTAATATAAAATATAAAATAAATATATTAGTTATGTGATTAATAATGAAGGATTACGTACCAAAATGGTAGGTGCCCACAATATTATTTTCATATATTCGTAAAAGAGTGAGAAATTTTGGTAATAATTTTTTGTTCGAGACTTTCAGTTTTAAAAACAAAATAAATGAATATAAATGAGCGTAACATCACCACATTGACACGTTTTTTTTAAACTTTTGTCATAAAATGATGATATTTTTTTAATAATAATATTTTTATAATAAATCAGTAGAATCTTTTTAAATTTGTTATGATCACGAGAATACAAGAATAAATATATCATACTAATTAAATAATTAAATTTATTACGTATATAGTAAAATATTATTATTATTTCTAGAAAAACTAATATGATATATTAATAATTAATATAATAGAAAAACTTCACTAGCATTCAATTTATATAAGTTAACAATATATTAACTATTAGGAAAAAGACTCCTTTCAAAAAAATTGTTAGGAAAATGAATATGAAATATGAGTTTTTGAGAAACAATATATTATTTTTAGAAGAAAGATATAAAAATAGAGTAGGAAACAATTTTTTTTTTTTTTTGAAACAAGTAGGGAACAATATATTACTTTCTAGAAAAATATAAAAATATATGACTCTTAATTCTATGATAATTATGATTTGGTATAAAACTCATAAAGCCTCTCAAAACCCTAGCCGCCGCGGCTGCGGATCCTTGCTAGAATAAATTCAAATGAAAATCTAATAAAAGAAGTGTTGGTTTCCATGAGCCGGTAGCTGGGAAAGAAAACAAGTTTGCTACATTTGCAATGTTAGAGAAGGTGACAAAGTGAATAATTGTGAATATGATTCTTGTATCAAGTTGTTTGTTAGAGAAAAGATAATGAGTTTCTGAACCCATATATTCATACTGTTCACAAAATTATAGTATGTTGCATTCGAGATTTGGGAGTGAGTCTACAATTACTGTGTGATGATATGTAAAATATTTTTGACCAATCATTAACAAGACACTTCAATAAATGAAAAGACGTCATGGTCAACAATTCAACGTTGTAGTTGTCGAAATTTGTGAGTAATTCAAGCATACCCAAGTCCCTTGAGAGCAAGTATGTGCTCTTTCCACTCCCAAGTTGTTTAAAAGATACAACAGAAAATTTAAAGTACGAGAAGTTAAGACGCCATTTCAAACTTTAAAGGAAAGCTATCAAGTGCAAGACAAGAGACTAGTGTAACTTGCAGTTTGGATCATTAGTTCAAGGTAGTATTGGTGTCAAAAATAGAATAACAATGCAATATTTTCCATCTATGGAATAATCTCAAACTCCCCACCCATTCAACATGAACATGTAAAGATATAATTTCCTTTTGATGGTGTTAATAAGAAGAAATTACAAAATCCACAAACCAGCTGTGAACAAAACCTAACAAGTAACAATGAGTAGTACTTCTAACAAATGAATGTGCTCAAGTACAGAAAAAAGGCAAGCAGAGGGCAAAGAATACAGTGAATTCGTAATGTAGTTTGATGAACTTTTACCGACACCGTATTGGTTGCAACAACAAAGCTGACCAGCCACAGTATTTTTCAAATATTTTAGCCAGCGTACATGGAAAATGTAGCGCTCCTTTTTCGTCCTCAAATTGATCTCTAACTGCTCCTTGCAGCACCGGGTAACAAGCTTGCTAGAGAGGGAACTCCTTGATTCCTCATTTCCTCTTGAGCTCGCCTCATTTCTTCGGGATCTGTTACAATACATACATGTTATTATCCTGATCAATAAGGAAAATGAAACCATGCCATAATAATCTATTGCCTTTCTTAGCTTACATTGCACAGTAGACTTGCTATGTGAGAATTTATATTACATATGGCAATACCATTGAACTCATATATCCAATCAAATAATAGCTTCTGGTTTCACAAATTGGAAGATCATTGGTAAAGCAAGCAAAGGGCTGGTGTACAAAGATTGCTCCTATCTACCTTAGTTGGAAGGGATGAAGTTCTAAAGTAGTCCCTATACTGTCCCATTTGTTACGCCTAGTCCTTCGTCGTTACTTTTTACTAAAATAGTCCAAAAAAATCATCTTGTTCCAATTTAGACATTGGCATCCAGATCCATCTAAACTTACCGCTAAATTGAGTGGACATGGCAGCAAAAAAAAAAAGAGACAATTTAGCAGTAATTTAGATGGATTAGGACAGCAAGGTTAAAATAGGAATGTAGTGAGTTCAAGACTATATCATAACGAAATTGGATATTGCAAGGACTATTTTGGAACCTTTTCTTAGTTGAAAATAAGGCAGCACTGTCTGAAATAGAAATGGATAAACACGACCTCAGAAAACAATAATAACCTTCAGCTACACACAGGTACAATCAATTTTGGGATGGTTTTCCGCAGAAAGTTTACATGTGGTACAAATGGAACCAATGACAGTATGACACTGCATATTATCATTCCACAAGGCATACAAAGGCATGGTCTTCCCATCCTTTGACAAAATAGAGGATAAAGTACCGAGCTAACTCTTTGGGAGAATGAGAATGCCATATCAGTATATGTATTAGAAAATTCATGCCCACAACAAAAAAATCCTAGGATTTGGACCGAACTCAGAAGTGCAAGATAGTAATTAAGCTTAAGCATATTCATGGAAGATAAACTAAAAACTAAGGATCTAGGCAATCTACGAGTAAAACTTATACATATTATACAAAACATTATCCATTACTAGTATGAGTTTTTAAATAATCATCCCAATTCAATGACTCTTGAACAAAAATAAGCAACCTTCTGTGAATTCTTTCTACCAAGTTGCAAGTATTTCAAAAGAGTTGGAACTTACAGAACAGGCAAAGAATAATCCAAAATATGCTAACACACTCATGTATGATTTGACTACCAGATGTATGTGATTATTGTAATAGAAACTGTCTAACCATGTTAACTTCAGGCATGATTAGGAGACTCTACGGTGAGAATAGTCTGGCTATTCCCATGACTCGATACTATGTAGATGAACATAAGGACTAAACCCCAAAGCCATAGGCGATTTCATTAGACATGAAAATGTTATCAAGTATCAGAGTACTTTACCCATATTCTCCATTAATTTGGGCATTAGGAACACCACAATCAACATGAATCCCATCATCAGGCCCATTGGGCTTTTGACAAGAGACATTATAGAGAAAGGCTCCCTTATCTGCAACGAGAGGAATAACATGAGATGAAAATTCATTAACAAACCAGAACTAAAAATGAGAACAGAAGGTTAATTTGATCAACCTCATAATATTGTTCCTCTCTCATTGGCTCCAAAACCAACTCAGTCAGACCCCTCCTGTTCTCCGTCAGTGCTGCCTGCACCTTGCCCGGGTTTCTGGCACTGACATCAACTCGGACCTTAACGCCACAAGGCAATACAATCATGAGAAATCTGGTTCATAGTATTCAACCATTAGCAACTCAAACAAAGTTTGAAGATAGAGGAATCTCACTGGAGAAAAGAAATAGCCTATTGCAGCCACTTCAATTAGATGAGTCCCTGCTGGTACATTATGGCTTTAAAAACATTAAGGAATCCTAAAGAGTGTCTAAAGAATAATTTAGTAGCCACTTGCAACGAGAAATAACACCATCTAAGAAAAAAAACAGTAACAATAAACAAAAGGATAAATGAAATGAGAAGATGAAATGAATCAATTAAATGGTTGATGCGAAAAAAGACATGCCAAAGTGTCATAAATCCTTTATTAGGAGCAGAGAGAAACAGCAGGATACAATGAGAAATATCCATCAGGCCTCAGAAAAGTAACCATTTGGCCGCCATTAAGTACAATTTTGAAGTTTGATACTTTTCCAGGGGTACCAAACCCTTTTGCTGATCCCAAACCTGCCAAATAAGACCATTAATTAACTGAATGAACTAAGAAACCGGCAACCAATGTATTATACTAATACAGAAGAAATGCACAAAGTAGTATACTGAACACAAAAGGTTCTTTTTTTTTCCACCTCCCTTCTACAGACAACAAACATAGACTTTGAATTTCAGATCATACAGCTCATGATCTAAATTCAAACTCAAAAGCAAAGTTAATCCAAATCAAGGTCAAGCAATCTGCACTGACTAATGTAACCCTAATGTAAGAACAATCAATAACTGTGAAGAAAGCTCGACAAACATCCAAGTCCTATCCAAAAAAGCTTGGGCTTCAGCTAAAGTGGTTCTCCTCTCACCTACCGGAGAGCTTAGAAGTTCAAGCCAACCCATGGGCTTCAGCTTAAGTGGTCCTCTAACAAATTCACAGGACTAACTTGGGAAAGCTACCCACTGGTCGCTGTATATACATATTCATATATCCAAATATCATGGAATTGAGAACAAATCTATGAAACTAAAGTAACCTTAAAGTTCACCAATTATGTATTGATCTAACATACAGTTTAAACTCAACTGTGCAAAAAATAACAATTCAAACAAAGCAAGAACCAAAATCAATAAGAAAAAAGAAAAACTATAAGCATAGGAAACAAAAGTACAAGTGATTGTTTTTTAAATTATAAAAACATACTGTGGAGCTTCACTCGACCATTAATGGTATATCCATCGCCAGACCTGTCAAAATAATCAAACGAATAATAAAGACTTCGGGATCAGTACACCACTGAGAAAACTGAGGAAATTCAAAAATAATAATTTTAGAAACTCAAACTAAATCAAAATTGAATATGCATCCCATTTTCTTGCCTGCAATTCTCTCTGAATCCAAACAGAAAATTAGGGATAGAAAATTAAAGGCAGGAGAGACGTACCCTGGTGAAGAAGCGAGGGCTGAAGAGAGGAGCAGAGAAAAACAAAAATTCAAGAAAAGTAGGAGAGCAAGCGATCGAGATCCAGAGATCGATTCCATGATTGAAGCTTGAGATTTGAGGTAATAGATGAAAACAAGAAGAAGAAAAAAATGGTGCAGTTTCAGTATGTGCTACTTGCACTTGCAGATCCACTTTGCGAAGAAGCTTTGTGCTTTTTTGCAATCGGCTAAAGTCCACTTGGATATCAAACGGGTATTATATCCGACCCGAACCCGTTTGAGATAATAACATTTTTTTTTGTTATCTTTTCAATATTGAGGCACAAAATAGAGTTTTTCCGTTGATGTGTTGTAAGGTGTGTGAAGATAATACATTTATATACGTATCGTAGAGGTGGCAAGAGTTCAGGTCGAGTCAGGTTCGTATTGATGAAACCTTAGCCCTAACCTGATCATACATGGTGTTCGAGGTAGGTCAGGTTTCGGGTAGAGTTAGAATTAAGTTTCAAGTATAAAACATATATTTTTTTTTGTGGGTATGCCCGACCCTAATCCGACCCAAAAATTCTATATAAAATGTGTCCCTATCCCGACCCAAAAATGGATGTGTTTCGGGTACCCTTTTGCCAACTCTAACGTATCGGTTCAAGAAATATTGAACGCCGATGAGCAAAGAAGGTGTTAGAAACGTGTTCTTATTGGAATTGAGCAAAAGACGAAGAATTATTTACATTTGCTGTCAGTCTTTTCAAGCGTGCGGAAGATGAATTTCATTGCAACGCACGCAACTTAGACTAACCTGTGTTTCCTATTGTTGAATCTTAGGAGTACACAAGAAAAAGAAGAAGATTTATAGCCCAACAAAAATGCAAGAGTTGCAATCCAAATTATCAGTAAACAACAACAATAGCTGTTTGTGAACAGTTTGTTTCAATATGTACAATAAGCAGTTTGAGAATACACCTTTCCATTTAACCAAAAAAAATGTTTATTACAATCAGGACTTGCCAATCCAACACACAACCAGTACAAGAAAACAAACATCACTGTGGATCCCAATTGCAGTCAACATTACTCTTTATATCTCTCTTTTTCTTTTCTTCTTTTTCTTTCATCAATCCTTGTATTCAATCTTTACAATGAAGCTTCTAATCGATAAATCGGGAAGATATATTATCCAGCACGGTAGGGGAGGGGAGATTTTCCCCAACAAATTAAAAAGGGTTGTAAGTCTTAATTTGTGCATGTGCTACAATCCCAACTTTTTCGCAAACCAATCTGAAAGATTAGCTATCACAAACCCTGCAAATACCTGCAAAGTTAAAGATTGCTAGACATCACGCGAGGAACAAGTAAAATCCATTTTGTTTTCATTGTTTTGGAGTTGATTATGTAACATAAGGCGGTTAGAAATGAGTCTACTCATTGCAATTCCCTCTACTGTGAACCAAGTTGAGAAAGATATACTCGTTAGTTCAATCTAAGACGCCTTCCAAGGACAAGGTCACTAATACAAACGGAACTATAAGGGTTGATAATTAGGACAAGGTCTAAGAACCAATAGGCCATAATAAAATGCTTCAATTTGAGATTCAGCCAATACTCTAGATATAAAAATTAAAAGCTGGTTAGAACTTTTCAGTTTTCAAGCAAAATCCAAACATCTAACGTACAAAGGCTTCCACAGTAATTAATATTTTGAAAAGCCTATCGTTGGTAACATACTACCCTCTCCGTCCCAAAATGAGTGACCTCCATCTATTTTAGGAAGTTAGTTGTATATAAAATTACCATGAATATCCCTATAATAAGTAATATAGTGTCCCAACACATGTTTAAGGGGATATAAGAGAAAAAGTATAACACTAACCAACTTTTCTTTAATTTCTCTACAAAAAGAAACCAAAACTCATTTTTGATGGAGAGAGTATTTTAACAACCAACTATTCCAAGTGCAGTGTTTGAGAAGACAATATACGCTTTTGTCATTACCTGAGCTGAGCCAAGGATGTAAATAGCTGAATAGTGACGGCCATGAATCATCATGTCTGCCACCATAGCAAGTGGGATAGTGAGAGACATGCCCAATGTAGCCACTAGTGGTGTTGTCCATACAACACATAATGCCCTACGGAGAATGGAGAAAAATTCATGGTTTAAAATTACAAAAGATCAAACAGATCATGGAGTACAGAAAAGAAAAAGGTAACATCCACCAACCAGAAATAATCTGAGAGGACACTTCCGATTAAACCATTCGCAATAACAACCTCATCCATTTTAGCAGAGTGAGGAATTGTAAACTTGGGTTCAATTCCTAAGGCTGACAGTGGCCATACTGCAAGGGAAATCAAAACAAGGGTTGCAACCAAATAAGAGATACTCAAATCAATTACTCTCACTAAAGATTAAATCCTGAATGTAATACAAATTAGAAACATGGGTTCTCAGCCAAAACAAAACAAAACAAAAAAGTATGATTAATCCTTCAAGCATATTAGAGAAGAAAAACAATCCACAAGTGTACATGTCTAAAAGTTATCAGTGCCTCTCAAGTTTTCTACTGCAGGGAATGCCTTTCGATTAAAAAAGAGAAAATTACTTGGATCTACCTTATTCCCACTACAAAACTTTTCTGCATGAACCAAAAATGAAAACAAAAAAGACAAAATGCACTCACACAACCACCAATGAGTTCTAGCAATGCAACACAGCAATATGATTAGACACTTCCAGTCACACAAGGAAAGAACTTTTTTTTTTGTTGCCCAGTCAAAGTAGAAAACAAACTTCGATAGACTGATTACAGAGAAACCAATGCACTTAACACAAATCCCACAAGCATTGAAGCACAGTTAAGTGTTCAATTAAAAAAAAAGTGATAAAAAAACTAGCATGAGAATACTAATTAGAGAAGTCTTACCAAGCCACCACAGTGCTACAAGTGTGAAAAGTCCAATATAACCAAACAACTTTTGTACATCCACCCTTTCTCCCTCCTCACCGGCAAACTTTTTGAGGAGAACTGAAGCATTAAATTGTAAATCATGTTAAGTCAACAATTCAACATGACATACAAGTAGAGGTACCAATAGTTAAATGAGAGACAATCACAATTTACAAACCAGTAAATAGTCCATATGAAACAGCTGAAAGAAGGCCAAAGAGATCACCAACAAGAGAGCGCTTGCTATCCCTGAATGCATTAAATATTTATATTCAACTGTCAACCTCTATATATCAGAAAGATAAAACTGATATGAAACATGTGAATTACAAGAAATGTGTTGATATATAGAAGAGCCTTAAAGGGGGACACCCCAATGGTTACAACTTAAGACTTCCGATATGGAGATCTTGGGTATGAGGTACTCTCATATAGGGAGGGTGAGCATATTTAGGAAAACTCAAATAAACAAATCGATCATATAACGTGAATGCTATCATTAGTGGCACAAAACCGATGAACTTCCTTTATTTGATAAACTATGAAGTAAGGAATCCAATGTAAGTTCTAAACCAGAACTATAAATTGCATAACCAACAAATATATAGGGGGAGACACTTACGCCGAAGAACCTAACTGCGAATCATCTGCAGCCCACGTTTTTCCCAGCGTAGTCATGGCAACTCCAGCCATGCTGACGAACACAGCTACAACTTTCGATACATTCAAAGAATCTTGGCCTAGAAATGCACCAATGAAAAGTGTAAAGAGCCCTGAGGTTGAGGATAATACTGTCGTACTTGCCACACTTGTGCGTGCCAGTGCAGCATTTGACAAGTACTGCAAACAACAACAAGAAACATAAACATAACTCTTCTCTGAGTTTTTTCTAGTATATTCACTGGAACCAATAAATTTTGTGGAAAAGGAAAAATCTAACACTAGAAAACAAGAGAGTGATGTAAGCACAGATATAGGTCAATGAAGGTAATGATTTAATGTTTACAAGACAGATGGAATATTCCCATGCATGATTTAAGTAAATGTAACCAAGGCATAAGTTCAGCATCCAAGAATCATGAAACACTCTTCATTCCTATGCTCTCTAATGTAGGTAATACAAAAGTAGACAAATTCCAACAGCATTCTCTCTCTTCTCTCTGTACGAACCTTCACAAAAGGAATATTTTCCAATTCATTTGTAGTATTTTAATATTAACTCTTTCCCAATTCAGTAGGACCAGAAGAAACCCTCCATGGTTTCACCAACCTATTTGTCCCATAAGAGGATTGCTTGCCAGAATGATACATATTGAGGCAAGTTCCCCCACACCCCTTTCTGAAATATTTGCACATTGCTAACCACTCTCAATCTATTATTTCAACTAGTATAGTAGCACAATTGATCCAAACCATTAATATCTCCTTGTAAGATTTTCAGCCCATGTGTGTACCAGAATTAGTTGCATTAGAAATGGTTCAGACGAGATGGGGGTTGGAGGTTTTAGTATGTGTCCATTATTAGCGTTAAGCATTTCACATAAATACATGCCACTATGAATCGAAACCTCATAGCATCAATTTTCCAACAGAAAAAGAAAAATATATATTTAGAAAAGTAGCCAAGATAGTTACCTCTGTAACGAACCAGATAGGGGCAATGTAAAATCCATAAGCAGCAATTTCTTTTGTAGTTAGCATTTTGTCGTGTTTCAACACATTTACATCATCTTTATGTTTAAGAACCAGTGGTCTTCCCTCTTCATTTGATAAGTCTGCTTCACTATCTTTTCGAGTCATATTTGCTTGAAGTTCCATTTCAAAGATGTTCTCACCTCCAACTCCAATGTATTTTAGGGGCGAAGCAAGTCCAGCAGATGATTCACTGATGTTAATGTTTTCTGCATTTTTACCTCTTTTAGAAGAACGTCGTTTCAGTAAATTACACAACCAATCCTTAAGGAATGCTATTGGCAGGTAAACTACCATGAGGGAAGCTCCAAGATATGTCCCCGCAAATGGCTGCTTATAGTCTGTAAAAATACCCTGTTTTCAAGATGTTGGTCAGTCATAACAGGTTTGATATATATAGTTTGTGCACAGCACTAGCATTGCAAAAGATAAAAAAACTATACAAATGTAGGCTCCAACTCCACAAAAACAACAAAACAAGGAGCATAAACCTAGCTAGGATACTTGTTGAAGTAATGGAAACAAAAAGCCTCACATAGGAAAAATATAAAAGGAATAAGTTACACATAATGGTGCAAGTGAAACTCTATTAAGAAGGTTAGAACTTTTAGTATGGGAAGCCCAAACATTTGTATGTACCCCAATATTTGAAATTTAACATGGTTCCAAAGGAGGTTTTGATTTGGGCCTATGACCCAATGGAGTAACCTCCGCTTGCGGAAGGACATGACTACAGTGGTCCACGTGTAGAAGGAAACTGCTCACACCATTCCCCACAGCTCATATGTATTCAAAGAGCTAGTAGTTGTTATTCCATCTCCATAAGATCCCGATGGTTTTTAGAACGGATGGCCATAAAGTACATCACTGGATCCAAATTGGATATAAGGCAAAGTCTAGTTTTAAGAATATGAATTAAGTGTTCAAATCAGTTTTACGCGTCGACAAAGCCATAAAACTCATCTAAAATATGAAGACTTCACTTGCTTGCCTCCCTAAAATGTGAACTCTTTTTTCCAACTTCCATTTAGTTTTGATTCAGGGTAACCTAGCAAATGAACAAAGCTTCCCGTGATTCGACATAAAACCCAACAGATGCTCTTGAAGCTCAAATTCTGAAGCAAGAAACATATGCCAATTTCTTCAAATGGATACATTTTAAAACAAGTGAAACCTCTAGCTTCCAACCATTTCAAACATGCAAACACATCAAATATATAATAAAAACAAAAACTTTATCCATACCCATCAAGCTCTTTAGATGGCAAAACAAGATTTAAGTCCAAATTCAAGAACACATACTCATAAAACTAATGGGTACATTTCCAAATAAGCCAAACTTCAAGTCCCCAACAATTTCAAGTATAAAAAAACATTCAAAGCTACACATATACATGACAAAATCCAAGCAAATTAAGAACATAAACTCAAAAGTTAATGCTTGTGAAACTCAAAAGTAAGCAAAACCGACCTGGGTAACTTCAGCAGAGGTGACCCATATCACAACAACAGTAGCTATGAGGAACAAACCGGCCCTGTATCGCCAACCCATCAGAAATCGAATGCAAGATCTTGCAGCTACGATTCAGATCTTGAAAACCCAGAAGCAAAGTTTGGCTTTTGACAAAAGTACAAGCCTCTAGATCTTCGGAGAGCTGAGAAGAAATTGAAACAAAGGAAGATACTTGCAGAAGCAAAAGCCAAAAAAATTGGAGCAGAAGGAGAGAGAGAGAGTCGGCAGGGACAGAATTTGATTGCTATGTATCAGTTGTCACAGCAATTAATTGTGTCTCGTTATTACGGAAATTAATAAATTAATTAATCAATTCTTAGTGTATTTTAAAAATAAATTAGTTTACGGTAGCTTATGAAAATTCATTTATCCAATAAAAGCTCTCTAAAACTTAACTATTCAACTTGCTCTCAAAAAAAAAACTTAACTATTCAACTATTGTTGTTTGAGTCACATCAATCCACAACATGTTTTCATTTCAAAAAAAAATTCCACAACTTGTTTTTTTTTTCTTTGTTTTTAGGAACACGCGTACTATTAGAGATTCAAATCAGCCAACATCCAAGAAACTACACCAGGCGGACAAGTCGACCAACACTCAAACATACGAACAGAAAAAGAACGAGTAGCCTGAGCTAGACTATGGGCAACACCGTTCGCAGATCGTTTCACAAACGAGAACTTAACGTTCTGAAAATAACTACTAATGCAAATACAATCACTAATCACAAGACCATTACTTGATTCCAAAAACAGTTTGTGAAGACTTAGAACGTCTTTGGAACAAATTTTGGTGGGAATCGGGAGGTAAGAATAGGAGATCGATACACTGGAAAAGAATGGGGACATCTTTGTGTTAGTAAGCTGGCTGGGGGTTTGAGATTTTGGGACTTGCGAGATTTTAACCTTGCGTTGTTAGGCAAGCAAGGTTGGCGTTTAATGACATGTCCCGACACATTGTTTGCAAGAGTTTTCAGAGGAAGATATTTTCCTAATGGTTCTTTTGATAATGCTACGATTGGGTGAACCCGAGTTATACTTGGCGGTCTTTTCTGGAAGCACAAGTGATTCTCAAAACGGGTAGCAGGTGGCGTGTTGGTGATGGCCATTCAATTCGTATATGTCATGATCGATGGCTTGATGGGAATGTTGGAGTCGGGTGTGTTCCTAGGACCCTAACAAATGATGAGTTATTATAAAAAAACATAAATACAATTGAAAATTTAAATTTACGTGCCATAATAGTTCTCAAAATCCATTATACCATTTGGAGTAATATTTATGATAATTCATTTTTTAAATTGAACCTAAAGAAATAGTCATGCATGAAGCAATATAAATTTTAAGAACTTAAAATTTGATAAAAATTACAATTTTACAAAGAGAAAAATGTATATCAGTTGCAACCTAAACCTGCCAATGAGATTAT
>JAYMSZ010000654.1:0-18150 GCA_036897665.1 Pelargonium citronellum
GGAGCAGAAAGTTGAAGCAGAGGAAGCTCAGTGAAGTTCACTTGTTGTTGTAGTGAAGAGTCTTGTAGTGTTGTTGAGTCTACGTAATAAGGATGGTGTTGTAGCTAATTCCTAGGTGTCAGTTGATCCAACTTGGACCTCGGCAATGCTGACGTGGCGAAAAGTCATTGGACATAGAGTGGGATTTGAAAATGATGTGGCATGTGGGCATGGTTTGGTCGGTTCCAAGTAGGATTGATGAGGATGTGAATTTCAATGTATGTAGCATGTATGTTAGTAACATGATGCATGGAGTCTGAGGAATAAAATTAAAATGTTTGTGTCTTTTTTTGGTAGCGTTTGAATTGTGATTTTTAGTTTCAGAATGAGAACGAAGACTGAGATCTTATTTTTAGAATGTTTAGATCAAAACCAGTCATTTTTATTCATATTCTATTGATTACATATGAGTTGAGATTTAGCTAAATTAATGAAGAGACGTCACCTCACGATTTAACATTCATATACGTCTCAATAAATCGGCAAACACAATATCCATATAAGTTCATTTTTTCTACATTTTGGATGAGTTTCAACTAATAACTTTTTCATTAACGATTGTTTTTTTCTTTTCTTTCTTTATCATCATCATCAATGAGTTTTGAATAATCTTGTAATTAAATATTGTAAGTAACTTTTTGGGAACTATAATAAAATATTTCCAATCTATTTTACAAATTGTAAATAGAAATATCACACACTTAAAACTAGTGGCAAAATAAAAAAATAGAATCATAAGCATTTAGAAATGAATTGTGGGTTGCACATGGTTCTAACAAATGCATTATGTAGTAAATTTGGTTAGGTTTATAAAGCTGATTCACCTAATTATATGTCAAAACCTTTGAAAATTGTGGTGATGTAATATAGAGTTGGTGTCAAGGCTCTATCATTCATATTTTGGGCAAAATATACTTTCATTTGACATTTTGCAACTGAGATAATTGGCATGCATATTTTACCAACCTCATTAATTTTCCACAACTAACATGCCAATTTAGGCAAAAAATATTAATGACATGAATTATGAAACATTAGAAGTGTCCTGGTGTGGCATCTGTTTTGGGAATTTCATTTTTCTCATCTTAACATCAATAAGTGCTTGGTTAGGAGCTCCATAAACTAAAATTTGATCGAACAAAACAACAAAAAAATGAGTTTAAAAATTATCATGTAAGTTTAATTTGATGCATTGTTATTGATTTGAGTACTAATTCGAAACAAAATAACATAATTGAAGAACCAAGATGGATCAATATGAATAGTTTGGGTTAATTTTTAAAATTGAGTTTCAAACAATGTTTTAAACTTTAAGTACTGAAAAGTTTCACTCACACGACTTTGCAATCGAGCCGGTAACCACATTTGGAGGCCGAAGCCATGATCAAAACCTATAACATATTCGTTTACATATTCCGACGTGGAATTTTAGTCACCATTGCACTCACTCACGTACGAGCATCACATCTTTCTTTTATCATTGTACTTGACATGCGCTCAATTGAGAGCATTTAAATTGACACTCTCCTTCATATATATATATCTATTTTTCTTTCGCAACCGCTGAGACATGTCCATCTTCAAGCGAGTTGGAGACCACACGTCGAGGCAACATAATCGGCCCTTTGAACCGTCCATGATTTTCTAACTTGGGCTTTATATGATGACCCAAATTTGTTCTGGACTGGACTTGATCTGTAATCCAAAACCAAACCATTGTCACTCACACTCACCACATTGAACAAGCATTTATATGGCCCTTTTTGATATCTGGTCAGTTCTAGACTGTATGTTGAGGATCTGAACCACTCTCTACTGGTCATTTTCTCTGTGGAGTCCCAAAATGGCCTCACAGCTTCCAGACTCAGCACTAGCAGGAGTCACAAGAGATGGCACATATGTAGCATCAATGACTCTAATGTTCACTCTCTCAACCAATGGAATTCACAGCATTTTATGGTCATCCTTAAGCCCTCCTCAGCATTTCATGGTTTTTGTGTCTTCTTCTATGGGTTTATTGTTGTTTTCATGAAATTGCTTGTCCTTACAGAAATGGGTGTTTGTTATTTATCAGTAATTTGGGTTTGTTTCTGTGGAATGTGGATGTATATAGCTTGTTAGTGCCTTTATTTACTGTTGCTCCAATGTTCCAGTGGGCATGTAAATGTTTATAATTGGAAAATTTCCCCACATTGAATATTGGGTAGCAATGAGCACATACAAACCAGTAATGCTAAATTTACCTAAAGCTCAAAACTTGTTGAAACAATTCAACAATTGTCACTGTAATAGAAGGCAAAAGACTCCTTTTTTATTAGGGCTTGTTGACATTTCACACAGTTTATAGATCACCATTCTGATTTGAAAGGGCAGTTGAACCAAAATAATACTTATTATCCAATGGAGGGAAAAACAAACCAGGTCACTATGCATGTTTCAATTTAAGATTTTATGGAAACAACTGAAATTTCTGAGTTTTAGTTAGTTGTTCATATGTGTTTGAAGAGAGTTAGAGGTGGTATTTTTGGATAGTTTCTTCTGTATCCTATGACAATGAACACATTATTGACTTACATAGAAGTAAATATATCGTAGACTAACCGTGAACAAGTTAATAACAAATAGCGAATAGGTTTTAAGATGAGGTCATTTCATGTTTTAGGATATGCACCTAGGGTGCTTGCTTTTTTTTCTTTCTAAATTAATGTGTGGATATGAGCCAATAAAAGAGTAGTTTATATGTAGTGGTCCTCTTGGGCTTGCAGATTAGTCCTTCTGGTATTGTAGCACCAAAAACCTCTGGTTTATTGCTTTCATTGTTTATCATGTTTTAAGTTATTATTTCCTTAATGTTGCTTTAATTTGCTTGTGATTTCAGATAGAGACAAACAGAGTGTAGTTTCCTGTGTGTGTGTGTGTGTGTTTTGTGTGGGAGTCCTTTGTGGCCCTCTTTTATATATTCCTTAGTTTCATCTTATCCACAGGTAGGGTTTCTTGCCAAACTCCCTCCTCTCAAGAAGCTTTTCCAAAACAAAGAGAAGGACAAAGACAAGGACAAAGACGAAAGGTTTGGAATCTTTCCTTTTTTCCGATTGTAAAGAAATTCGCCAAGATGTTGATTTTGTGCTAATCCACACCAAGCTCTTTTTGTCCCGGAGAAAAACCATAGGACGGGTTAAAGAACTTAGCTTGGAAATGAACATGGATGATTCTGGAAAAGATCAATGACTGCATATCATTCATTTCTTTGCAGATAAGTGAAAATCGGCTTATAAGATAGACAAATTACTAGAGAACATGCTTGAAACTACTTACCAAACAGATCTGCAGATTAGATTAGCACTAGTTTTTTACATATGAATTGGAGTGTCAATCCAATTGAAGCTACCCTTATGAACAACAGTATCGAACCTGATCGGTAACCCCTCAAACACTAGTTCCCTAAACCTTCCCGTCTTCGGAGCATAGCACACCAAAGCTCTTCTTTCATATTCCAGCACAATCTCACCATTCTCCAAGAGGCACAAAACTTTTCCATTTTGGATTCTCCGGAAAGGCGTATCTTGATCTTGTTCTTCTACCATTACCTTAGGCACATAGTTCCCGACTTTGAATTCCTTCACCCACGACTCCTTCATGCCATACTCCTTCATCACCCAAATCTCCAATCCCTCATTGCAATGTACAGCTGCCGAGAGGCAGCCTCCAAGAACCACCAGATGGTAGCAAGAACTGTCCAAGCTACCACAATCCGGCCTTGGTACCTCTCTGAACTCTTCGTCGTCAAGATCTAGTGATATGACCATACAAGCCGAACGATGCCTGTGCCTCCAACCAACCCAGTGGAGCCTCCCGTGAACCAAGACCTGTAAAGGCCACCGGTCAAGATGGCATGGCACTTTTCCAATGCTTCTCCAACCAGGGCTGCCTAAGGTTAGTATCTGAACCTCTGACTGTTCTGGAGTGAATCTACATCCTCGCAAGAGGCCGATATGGCGATGACTATAATAGGTTACTCTCACAACCTTATAGTCCTTGCTTGTCGAATTGTTCCTGATCCCGAACCCAAACACCACAATCTGATTTGAGTATCTTGTGGCTTCAGGTAGCTCCACGCAGTTCCTGGTGAAAGGATTGTATATATGCATCACATCGTTGTACGTATCGGACAAGCATAGCAAGCCGTTGCAAGATCCTACCACATCGAACTGATCAGGCATGGAGGAGCTGAAAGGCGTGTTGAGTTTCTTGATAGCCTCTCTGTCATGGTAGTGAGCCGAGTCCACAAAGTAGAGCTTGTGTCCATCTTGATAATCGGAGTGTAGAATGAGAGACGGGTTTGCATTGGCAGCGCGAGAGAGATGCAAAGTTACGAGATGCTGGTCCTGCACAATTGCTCGCCAAGATCTGCAAACGAGCTTGGACTGAAGGAGAGACAACACAGGCAATCTGGAGAGTATGTCCAGGACAATCTCTGGTTGGAGATTTTGGATCCCACTTTTGGGAGAATCATCATTTGGGATCACACCAGTATTGCTCTCAGAAGTTGAGGCCATTGCTAGAGGACACAACTGAGAGAGGTTTTGGCAAGTACAAGAGAAGAGAGCTCAGTCAGATCAATGATATGGAAGATAAAATGTGATGGCATCCTCTCAAAATCACAGAAGCCAATAGGAATCAATGGTCATTGAAAATTTTGTCTTTTTTCTTTAGAATACAGCTGGTTTTATCCCAAAGAGTTTGGTGATTTGTGTGGTGGAGATCATATGGTTGAATCTTTCAGAGCTGGTCTATTGCTTTAGGAGGAGTTTGAGAATTTAACAACATTGAAAGTTAGAGATCACATCAGTACTGGTTTTGGTGGAGTTTACAATGTCTTGTAACAGTTTTTGATATTATATATGTGAATTTGAACAGTCTTATTTTATGCATCAATGATGAAAATGTAGTTTACTTATAAAAAAATTTACCCACATCTCAAGAGTGAAGAATTAGTCAATATAGTTGTGAAAAATGAGCTCTTTCTCTTGTAGTTTACTTATAAAACAATCAAAGGATTGTTAATTTATTACTAATAATATGGAAAATGGGTTTAATAGTTGAGTTGAAGCCACATGTCTGTAGTGAGCACTGGACAGTGAAAAATATGCTCTCACACTCTACTTTATAATATAATAAAATGGTTATTATTAATATATACTATCTAACAATATTGGTTGGCCAGTATGGTTAGGTAGGGTTCACATGTTATAAAACAATAAGTAAAATGAAATGAATGTGAGGGTTCACATGTTGTAAAAGTAATTAAAACAATAAAAAGTAGTTTTGTAAAGGGCCATGTTTGGTTAAATTCTATTCTTTTGGCAGTAAAATTTGGATGAAGTGAATGAAAACTTGAGAGAAGAGATAGATTAAAAAAGAGATAATTGATTAACTTATGCCACAATTTTACAATATTAAATTACTATCTGAACCTCTTTTGGTGTCATGTAAACAATATATTATTACAAAATATTGGTGACATGGCGCCACATGACAAATAACATGTCCCTAACTCACAACATTTCTTTGAATTTATGTTCATTGGTTGCAAGAAACCTCTACTAAAAGAATTCCAATAAACATGACATTTCTTTGAATTCATGGTTTGCAACTTTGAAGATTTTTATGAGTTTTGGAGGACACTTTATGCGCATGCCATCTTCTAATGCAATTGGTGTCCTCTTTTCTTATACAAGTGGCTCTCTTAGCACAACACCATTTCTTTATCTCTGCTGTATGTTCAGTGATTAACAAATTGGCCTAATGGAGTTGCTTTTTACAGCAAAAGTTTATGACAAAAGTTTTGCGGGCTCATGGAAAAATTGGCACTCAGAAAGAATCTCATTGGTAGTCAAGAACTTGCATAGCATGATACTCTCTGATATGGAAATTGTTTCTTCACATCGTTCAAACGGTGTTTGTATATCTACTATATTTATAGATTTAAAAACTCAATTCTCTTGTTTTTGTACTCGAATTAAGTAAAATTTAGTGTGTTACACTAGATTTCACCTTCGGTATTGATAACTGAATCGGACAGAACAAATTCACAAGCGTGTAATTGTGTTTTGTACATTTTTCCCTAAGTGTATAGAAGAGATGCCGATAGTGATTGGTAGAGAGTATTTAGGAAGTTCAATATAATTAAGAAACTTCCAAATACGATGAAATCAACAAGTGTGGACCAATTAGGCATTCGATCGGTTGTGTGGATCGTGAGTCAAATTTGTTGACTCATGTGTTGATTTGGACCGAACCGTTTAAAAGGGATGAAACTGAACGATCTAGCCAATACTGGTCTTGCATACAACTATGTGGCAAGATTAGAACACGCGAAACTAACGATTACTGGCCATGCACACGGCTGTGAGGCCACGACTTTGTGCTTGGCCAACACTAGTAGTATCGAATTTTGAGTGTTTTCGGTTGATTTTTTATTTTCTGCTCTAATTCGATCTTGCGATTGATCATGTAACAAAAATATTATAAGTATAGCCAATCTTATTTCTATTGAAATCTTGAAATGTATATGCTTATACACTTGAGATACAACATGAATTTAGACTTCTCATCATATGCTACAACAAACAAACAAGAATCTCTTACATAGCTTGAATTTGCCTATACAAAACAGAAGTGAACATGTAAAACACAAATGTAGACCTAGAACTCAATTCAGTTCCCACATATCAATCATCAAAAATAGTATCAACCCAATTGAGGTTGCCTGAATGCACAACAGTCTGAAACCAATTTGGCATTCCCTGAAACACCAAGTCCTTAAACTTTCTACTCTTCAAATCATAAGAAACAAGAACTCTTCCCTTGTACTCCAACAACACATCCCCATTCTGCATAATGCATAGAACCCGAACAAGCCTTCCGTTGGGCGCGTTCTTCCAAATCTTGAGCGAACGATCCACGTTTTGTTTTAGACCCTTCGGAAGGTAAGCTCCAATGCTGAACTCCTTAACCCACGAGTCCTTCTTGCAATAGTCTCTCATAGCCCAAACCTCCAACTTCCCATGACTGCAATTAACAACTGCACCAAGACATCCTCTCAGGCTCACCAAATGAAAGTTGAACCTATTGAGACCGTCACAATCCGGCTTCAAGACCTCCCGGAACTGATCATCTCCAAGATCGAACGAGATGATTCTACGAGCTGGATGGTACCTTCTCGGCCTAGTGACCCAATGAAGCCTCCCATTCACCAAGGCCTCAGAAGATCTCCTCACAAGCTGGTAAGGCACTTTCCCAATACTTTTCCAAGAAGAGCTACCTATGGTTAGAACCTGGACAGCTGAGTGTGGATAGGTTAGTCTCCGGGGATGCGAAAACCCGCCATTGTTGTAGCCATTTCTGTAATAGACTATCTTCACAACCTTGTACACTTTTGAATTATGATCAAACCCGAACCCGAAAACCACCTCCTGATCAGGATACTGCATAGCCTTGGGAAGCTCCTTGAAGTCCCGGGTGAAGGGATTGTACACGAAAACCCCGTCTTTGTACAGCGAATCGGATAAGCATAGCAAGCCCCGACACGAGCCAACCACATCAAACTCTGGCATCATATCCAAGAAAGGAGTAGTGAACTTCCTCACCATCACATTCTTGCTGATGATGTTGGTGTGATCATGGCAAGAAAGATCCACAAAGCAAAGCTGGTTTCGAATCGGGTAGTCACAGTGGAAAACAAGGCAGGGATTGAAGTTTCTGTCACAAATCTGCGTCTTGACGAGGTCAGGGTCTTGCGCCAAGGCGCGCCAGGTTCTGCAAACGAACTGGAATTTCATCAAACAGGTTATGGGCAATCTTGAAAGTATGTCTATCAAGATCTCCCTCGGGAGGCTCTCCATTCTCGTTCTTGGTCGATCTTCATCCATCTTGATACGCTTACAGTCAACAGAAAGCAAATTCATGTTCAAGAAAGTAATTGAGAGAACAATCAAGCAACTTGGAATAGACAAAAACTGGGTTTTTAAAGACGGAAAGTGCAAGAAAACAATGACATGTTCTTGTGGGCAGATTTCTCATCAAGAAACCAAAACAGAGAAGAGAGAAAATTGATGGTGCAACCAATCTGATCCGTCTGATTCAACGCAAGATTGATGAGTCATGATATAATAAATTTGCAGGAATTCAAGTTTCTTGAATTGTTGATGGTCCTACTAGGGGCTCTAGTGATGGTGACACAGCAGCACAAAAGTCATAAATAACAACAAAAACTGCCTCTCTTTTCCGGCTACTTCTTGCTTTTCTTCTCCAAGAAAATGTATAGAGCCTTGTGTTGTGTGTGAAATGGCATTATATTCTTGAAGAATTTGGGGGTCCATGAGGTTATTAAAAGCTAGTCTAAAAAGGCCAATTTTATTCAATAAAATCAAAAGGAAGGCACTGCAAAATATGGGGAGAAGGAGACTTGTCATGCCATCTTTTTTCAATGTGCACCAACTAATAATAGGAACCCTGCAAAAGACCAAGTCTAGAAGTAGTTAAACCAACAGGAGTTTCATCTAATAATTATATGGTACGTTAGAGTAAAAATATGAATATCTAAATATGAGATCGACATATATTTAGTAGGTATCCAACATACTTTTTTATTCTATGTTTTTGACTTTTCATATGTTTTTAAGTCAATCATATGTGCTACAGTAATAATAAGCAAGTAATTACACACCACACTCTGAACCTCTCGTAAGAAGAATCCTCATGAGAGCTCCTACAACTACACAACAATCCACAAGGAGGTAAGTAGTCAAACATCAATATCTTCAATTGTTTAAAGACGTGTGACACATTCTACATGAGGTCAAATATATCTTCAATTGTCTAAAAATATGTGACACGTTCTGGCGGAGGTAAGTAGAGGAACCAATGAAAGCCTAAGCCTAGAAGTAAGTTACATGATGATACTATTTTTTATACCAAGAATTTGTTTTTTACATTGCACTTATAAATTACAAGTAAACTCACCGGCAGCTAATTATCAATAATTTTGCATACAATAGTCGGTGATTTTTGAAAAAAATTAAAAGCGAAACTAGAGTGAAATAGAAAATAAACACTGAAATGTATGTAGTGCAAAATTTTGATGGGACTAATTGAGTCTCAAACCAACCAACCCATTCCACTATCAAATATTGGTAGATCTTGTGTTAGCTCAGATAATAAATTGTCACCTTCTTCTCTTCCAACTAGTTAGGTTAACTATTCGTGTATAGTTTGAAAACCTAGCCATGTCCTATTGACCAAACACAAAAATAAACACATCTTCATGACTACACATGGGTTTGTTAACTATATTTTTTTTGGGTACAAAGTTCGTAACCTATTCATTTCATTGTATAAAGTTCGTTAACCATTCATTTTTGTGTATTTAAAGGACACACGAATAGTTAAATCATCACACTTTAATAACTAAATTAATGTTGTATGAAGTTTTCGAAAAAGAAAAAACTATTTTTTGTTGCATAACTTTACGATGGATATATGTGAAAAAACACTAATATTCATTTAACGTTATTTTTGTTATATTCCGCAAATGCGTTTTCAATTCAGTTTTTTCTTTCACATCTTGAGACTATTTTTCTTATCAAATGAGTAGATAAAAAGAATGATTTTGCATGAAAATTTATGGAGACTACAAGATTTATCTTTTCCCCATTTGGGTTATGTCATGTCATTTGTAGGCTTTACTAATTTATGAATTTGCATGAAAATTTATGGAACTACCTAACAAGTTGCCTCTCAACCATAACTTTCCAAAAGAAGTAAAGCATAAGAGAAAGATGACCCAAAAGCCATAACCCTATTATATTATACAAAAATGGTCACTCCATAATATGTGCTTCAATGGAAATGAACAACCCATCAATTTATGGAGTCGAACCAATAAAATACTATGTGTGATGGTGTTGATAATGTACATGTCATGATCTTAATAATATGTTAGAATTGAATTATTGGGATTATTAATTCAGTCAATGAAGATTATTATATCATATGATGGATTCTATGGAAGTCCTATCAGCCCAGCCCAGCCCAGCCCAAACTTGTTTAATTGGGTTTTAGAAACTTTATTTGGTCTGGGCCCATATATATCAAGCTGCACTTTTTATGAGGGTCCAAGTTGGTTTGATAAATAAAATAAAAATAAAAATAAGAATCATTATATTTTCTCAAATATAATACCCTATAATACATTACTACATTAGGACCCCTGAAATCACCTGAAAACACTCCGAATTTGTACTAGCTAAAACGTCGATTTCAATTTCGCCCGTTTTGGCCTAAATTCATCCAATTTTGGCTATAGTTGCCCCAAATTCGTTTGATTTTGGCCATAGTCGCCCCATAATAACACACTGGACGACAAATCAAACCCGCAATCCGTATGTCCCGATCCGATCCACGGTCCACACAAACATGTTCAAGACTCATTTGAATATCGATCACGTGTCGACATGCAACGTATTTAAAAGTTTCGCAAATACACTGTTCTTTTTAAATATTCTCGACCAATTATAATCACGAAGCAACTTGTATAATAAATACCACTACTACGAGGTGAAGCACAAAACACAATCACACAATGTGAATTCATTCTATTAACTCTTATTCACGTACTCTCACTCCAAAAATGAGTGCCATACTAATTATTCTCTTATAATTAGTTAGATTAGTTAATTAAATTACTGATTATTTTTCCTTACATAATATAATTATTATTAGGGAAATGCTTCATTTAGACATGCAATCCGATTCTACAGCTCTCAACCCTAATTTATAGCATCACCTAATTAAAGCCCTCCACAAACATCTCTTTATATCCCAAAACCATCAACAAAACATCTAGCTAGCTAGAATCTCTCATTTCCATGCACATTTCAAAATCACCAAGAAGTTGATAAAATCTGCAAAAGCAAATGGATGGGGCAAAACTTGATGAGGCTAAGCTGAAGGAGATTTTCAAGCGATTCGATGCGAATGGTGATGGAAAAATATCATTATCGGAGCTTGGAGACGTTTTGAGACAACATGGAAGTACACAACAAGAAGTTGAGTGCATGATGACCGCCATTGATACCGATGGAGATGGCTTCATTTCTGACCAAGAGTTCACTACTTTTGCCACTAACAATGTTGCTTTGATGAAGTGTTTTCTATGATAATATATATAGTATATGGATTATATATATATACAACCGTCGACTCTTTTTCGATTGTTATGATCGATGTATCTTAATTAACTTGTTGACTGTATGACAAGATCTTAATGATTTGATCATGATATGAATGATCTTACTTTTGTTAAAATTAATGTAAAGTGGTTAAGCGTTTGTTTTTCTTTCTACTTTTGTATATTCGTAACATAATTGTAAAGAATAATATTATACAAAATGATGACGTTGATAAATAGAATTTATTATTGACTCATTGGTTTTATGACAAGATCTTAAAGATTAACGATGATACAAATGTTGTTTTAGGTTGTTGAAAATAATGTTGACTACCCGACAAGATGTTCATGTTGTAACTCTTCGTATGATTCTTCCCATTTTCCTATCTTCATAACATAGCTATAAAAATCAACAGCAATTCAATTATTGGATTGGGTATTTGTATTTCTAGGACTTATTGTGTATAATATTTGTGTTTTAGAAAACTTTGGATGCACAAATTTAAATGCATAATGATAATATACGTACACCGAAGATATACCATACATCACAAATAGTGCTAATGTGATTCGAATCTCAGATATTCAAATCCTGTTAATTGCATATAGAGAATGAGTAAATTTTTGTGTTCGACAAGGTGAATTTGGTTTGAAGTATTGTACTTGCAACATAAATATAATTTTTACAAAATCATAAAATTGCAAATAAGAAAATAAGAGTTGTGATTTGAAATATCAATGCTATTGAACTTGAGACAATTCAAATTCTAGCATAATCCAAATACTAGGTTTGTCTCAAATCATGCTAAATGAAAGGTTAGTTTCCTAACAAACCATTGCTGGCCAAACAAAATGTTCTATGTTTTTGTTAGGTAATTTTAGACTCTCCGAGTTCAATATCGATTTGATTTTAACTCTCGTTTCTACATAATTCAACCGGCTCTATACTATTGTCACACCAATTTTGGAGAATGACTTAGGTCCCAATTTTGATCCAAATCCATTGTAAGTGATCCGGGTCTTAATAGTGACTCCAACTAATTATTAGGAGACTTGAACGTTCCCCGAGTACACGTGATGATTTCGCATTGGGCTATTTTATTTACAATTATTCATATATATCATCATCTATTTTTCACAAGTTATCACTATATATATTCTTTAGAAAATTTCATGCCTTGGGGACGGTAAAAAATTGTTATATAGAAAAGAAAACAAATATGAAGTGAATGAAAATAACTCATCAATTCACATGATGGATTGATAATTTCATCCTAATGAAGTTGTCAAATGGACAATAGTTACTAAATACATATATGTACAAGTACAATATATGACTCGAATGACATATCCATTTCAATGAATTTGGGGCGTCGTGCACGAGCACCACTCTCGTTACAGTATTTATATATGGTTGTAAGTATAAATAATCCCGAAGAAGAATCAACAAGTAGTGCTCTTGGGATTCAACATGCCAGAAATTTTGGGCTTGATGTTTTTGCATATGGATACAAATTTGTCTGCTGGTTTGTCTCCAATGTATTTGAGGTCAATATTAGCCAGCTCCACATTCTGGCATGTCCCTGGGCTACAAAGAATCTGGACTGCTTCTGGAGTTGCAGATGTCCCGTGGATGTTCTTGAAACTAACGTCGCTTACTTTTACACGAGACGCTTTCTAATAACATAATAACAACGTTAAGTTAACAGAAACGTAATAAAGTTGCACATGAATATATTTTAATGTTCGTCTAAATATTTCCGGTGAAAATCTAACATATTTTGAAAATGCGAAAAAAATTGTTTAGAAGAACATTGAAAATGTTTAAACAAAAATTGAAACATGTTTGTGTACAATTTTTATTTGTGTAATAAGAGAATACCAAAATGCACAAATGAGTACAATAAAACACAAGTGTTTGTCTAGACATTTTATTAATAATAGTTTAACCATTTTCATAATCACTTTATACTATTTCTTTTTTCTTTTGTAACCTATAAATTATAGATTTATATCATTTTGATCTCTTTACTAAATTTATGTTGTGTTTTTATAAACCGAAAAAGTGTTAGGTCAGCTTTCCATACATCTCAAGACTTGTACATCACTAAACGATCTTAAAGGCACTCATGCACATCAGGCACATTCAAGAATTAGAATCTTAAGAGTCTTCAGGTTTATACCTAGGCAGCTGAAGAGAAAACAAATCATCTTGACCATCAAATCAACTCCTTAAAGTTGAATTTAAGCCACTTTAGTCATAGAACTATTAGAATTTCAATAAAACTGTCCAAAATTCTCGTGTTGATACGTGATGTTTGTGCAGTTGCTAACGTAAATAGCGAAACGTTTCGACACTTTTTCCCGAAAATAAATAAATAAATACTAAAGATTTTTACCCCAGCTTTGCATTGATTCCATGGGCAGTACTCCTGATCAAGAATGATGGGATTGCTGACATTTTCCATAACAATGCCTTCAAAATGCACATCTGTCACAGTGTTTTCATATAAATCAGGCCATGACTTGATTCTCAACCCATTTTGGGTATTGGAAATGGTACAATCCTTCACATGTATCCCTTTCACTGCCTCCTCATTTTTGTACCTTCCCAAGCTTCCTATGCTTATGCCATGTCCCGGTCCGCACTTCAGCTTCCTGATGGTCACATCTCGGCTTCCATCCCCCATCGACACGCAGTCGTCGCCGGTTTCTACGTTGGCGTCGAGGATCTTGATCCCGTCCGATCGTCCGATGTGTATCCCGTCGGTGTTGAGGCTATTCTTGCCGGCTTTGATAGTGAACCGCTCGAATGTGAAGTTGGTGCAACCGAGAACGTTGACGTGAAAGTTTTTGCTATCGAGTGAAGTCACGTCTCTGACGACGGAATGTTTGACGAAATCGAACCTGAAGTTCTGTTTCACAACGCAAGAAAATTCACAAATCATGTAAAGTATTGGCTTGGTTTTTGGAAACGTTTGGACTATAACGTTTCTTTCGCTTATCTTTTGAACTGAAATGAAACGTTTGATGGTTCATGGACCAGAATGACACGAACCGAATAGTTTAGAGTTTAGGGACGATTTTGGACTTTTTCCTATCGCAAACTACATGCAAGAACTTATTAACATTAAAGAACATAAAAACATACATAATACAATTCTTCAGAGACATGTTGTGCTTTATAAAGATGATTCAAATTCAGTTCCTAACCAGTTCTTCTTTTAAATACAAGTCTTATATATTAACGTCATAGCAAATACTATGGTTTTTCTACATCATAGCTTTGTACATTGTCAAGAGAGAGACAGAGGAACTGTCTTTTTCTTTTTCTTCACTTGTGTTGCAACTTAAGAACACAGTTGATGATTCTCATGGCTATCCTCTCAATGGCCTTCCAATACATTTTCTTCCATTTTTCATTCATCAAATATAAAACCATGAAAAAACCCCAAAAGCCAACTCCATAGCCAAGAATCACAATTCCATAGAATAACAACCTTTCCTTGGCATCATCATCAGCATCAATAGCTTCTTGACTTGTAGGACTATTGGTACTTCTGTTGCAGCTTATCCCACCAGGAGCACCACATAACTCTGGATTCCCAATATATGCTGAGCCATCTCCATACCATGTATCAAACCTCATGCCCGATGGAATCTCCCCTCTCAAATTGTTGAATGAGAAGTTGACAGTGGAGAGAGCATCCAACAAGTTCAATGATGTTGGGATCTCTCCCCTCAAGTTGTTGAAACTGAGGTCCAGAGACTCCAAGTTAAGCCTCTCATTTTGCCTATGCTGTCCGGAATTTCGCCAACGAGATCATTATGTGAGAGGTTTAGCATATAGAGCCCCTCCAAAAGGCCTACTTCTGATGGAATGTTCCCTGTCAAGCTGTTGCATGAAAGGTCTATTCCACTATGGTATGTGTGGACTGCCTGCAAGTTGATAGAATGAGCCCTTGCTTTTCATGTCCAGCTTCACAGCAGTATATACAATGGAGACAAAGTAGTCAAGTACATTTCCATCTTCCGGTCTGCTTCTCATCATCTTCAAGTCATCTAGTCTGTTGGGGATGAGACCAGAGAGTTTGTTGTTGGAGAAGCCGATAAATTGCAGCTTCTCGAGCTTGTTTATCTCCCGAGGGATTGATCCATTGAAGGAATTGAACTCTAGAACAAGAATGTGGAGGTTGTGAAGGTCACCAATGAACTGAGGGATCTTCCCTTCAAATCTTTTGTGTCCCATCTTGAGGACCATCAAATTCTGAAGCTTCTGGACCAGACTTGGAAAAGAGCCATCAAAGTGATTGATGCTGAGGTCCAGATAGCTCAAGTTTCTTGCAACTCCAAGTTCATTTGGAATTTGTCCTCTGAGCTTGTTCCTTTCAAGGTCTAGAAAAATGAGAGAAACACAATTTGCTAAGCTGGTAGGAAGGGTTCCTGAGAGTAAGTTGTTTGACAGATGAAGAAGCCTCAGAACATTACTTTCAGGACAGAAAGAGTGTGGGATCTGACCAGAAAGTTTGTTTCCTGATAATGACAAGTACACCATGATTCTGAAATCTATCTCTGCTGGTATGAAGCCTGAAAAGTTGTTCCCGGATAAGTTGATTGATTCGAAGTCTTGAAGTTGGCGAGGAATGGGTCCATGAAGGTTGTTGCTTGCTAAATTCAATGTCACGTAGCCAAAATATGAGTGTAGCTGAATTTTAGGTGGAAGAGCACCTTGGAGGCTGTTGAAAGACAGATCCAAGTAACCAAGACTTGGTAGCTTAAACCGCCATGAAGGGAATTCACCTGACAAGTTGTTAAAACCCAAAGCCAAGTGCTCAAGTTTGGTCAGTCCTGAAATGAAACTTGGGATGTTTCCTCCAATTCGACACGAACCCAGGTCCAATACTTTAGGCTGGAAGTTTGGTGGAAAAGGTTTTGTGTCTACTTTCAGTGTCAGCCCACTGAATCCTAAGTTTATGGTATGTGGAGTCCATTGGGAAAAAGATCTTAGAGGGACAGTTCCATTCATCTTGTTGCTGCCAATATCAAAGTAGAGTAGATTTGGAAGCTGGTTGATACAATCAGGCAAGTTTCCAGTGAAAAAGTTAAGTTGCAAAGAAAGGTATTGGAGACTGGTCATGTTACAAATTGAATCAGAGATTAATCCTTGTAAAGAAGTTTGTACCAGAGACAGACGCCGGAGGTTTCGTAGACTGTAGATTGAGAGTGGGAGCTGACCATCTATGTTGTTCAAATCAAGAGCTAGAAGCTCAAGCTTTGAAAGATTAGTGATTGAAGGTGGTATCGGCCCTTGAATTTGACAATCATATGCGACAAAATAAGCCAGTGAAGTTGTGTTGGAAATTGAAGATGGACTGATCCATTAGCTTGTGTGGATGCAATATCCAAACTTTCAAGTTGAGGCCATGGCATTCCAAAAAAGTTACTCAAATCAATGGTGAGATCAGAATTGTTGCCCACATAAAGCTCTCTCAGTTGAGGAAGGTAAGGAACTGGACCTTGTAGGTGTCACCTTGTGAGATCAAGGGTTGAGAGGGATGTGAGATTTGCAAGCTTGTCCGGGATCGTGGAGCTGAGGGAGTTGAAATCCATTTGAAGTGAATAGAGATGAGAGAGGTTGAGAAGGTGGTCTACGGGTAAGTTCCCGGTGAGTCTACAACTTGACAAATGGAGCAAGTGAAGATTAGAGAGGAAGGATATAGGATTAGCCCATTGGTTCAACAAAGAAGCATCATACAGATCGACGCCAGTAACTCTTAAGTTCTCTGAGATTGTGCATTCCCTTCAACCAATCAAGATTAGGAGAAGACAGAGTTCCTCTGTTGGTGTATGCATACAAGGGACCATAATCTATAGTCCATGAAGAAGCAAAGTTGAAGGTAATGGATGAGTAATCAATGACGGGAAAAGAGCACGAAACATCAAGCGATGTTAGGGATGTAAGGTTGGCAAATTGGGTTGTAATGGAATCTCTGACACAGCATTTGATAGGTTAAGATAGGTTAATCTTGTGAGATATGAAAATGAATTTGGTATCTTTGAAAACATGAAATTGTTGAAGCTGAGGTCAAGGGTGTGCATATGAGTGAGTGTGAAGAAGGAAGAGGAGATGGTACCATTAATGGAAGCTGAATTGGAAGTTGAAATGAGCCTACCATTTATGTTAATGAAAACTCTTTCTGGATCCGGATTCCGGAGGTTGATACTTACAACATGTAGTGAATCCGAGCAACGAATTCCCTGCCAGTTGCAGCAGTTTAGGCCTTTCCACGAGGACAATCGACTTGAAGGATCCGAAAGATTGGATTTGAAAGTTAACAATGCTTCTCTTTCATGTTTATGGCAAGAATTGATCATGACAGTGAAGTTGGAGAGAAACAAAGCAAAGAAAGTGGCAAGGATTAGACTTTTCATGGCTCTATGGTGTGTCCTGCCAAATTCTTGATCTTTAAGCATTGCAAGGTACAGGTTTTTCACTTGTTTTTGTTGGAATATATTATGTTAACTTATGTTTTAAGTAAACTAATTTGACTGTGAATTGTTGGAGCTAGCCTCGGTCTTATCATCTATATATCATTAGTTTAGGGGACATATTTTGGTCAAATTAAGGTTTGTTTTTCCACTGTTTTATTTAATTTACTGTTTGGAGCTGACGGTTGTATGAGAAGTTGAGAACAACTAAACTATTGATTAATGAACCGATCATATTTATGAAAGGATGAGGATTCTTACATATATTATATTTACATGTATTTTCTCATGTATTTAGTATAACTAATAAAAATATTTAGGGTAGATAATAGATATGTTTCAATGTTATAATATATTTATTTACATTTATCGATTTAAGGGAATAAAAAATA
>JAYMSZ010000655.1:0-18137 GCA_036897665.1 Pelargonium citronellum
AATTGGAGAAATTTTAGTGACACGTGTCACTCAATTGGGATACCCATTGGAAATTATATATATATATTAGATTTTAAGAGATGTGACCTTTGGTGTTTAAGTAACAAATGTTCCCTAAAACACATTTATAAATTTGTATATCTATAACTTGAAGGGTAGAAACTCTTTAACTGCAAATTGACATCTGCAAATATAAAAGCCTCTTGCCTTTAATATAAGGATGCATATATCCCTTTTCACAATTTTTGTTTCTCAATGTTCTCCATCCAATAAATTTATGTGAGTACTTTTCAGCAACATAAAGCAAGAAGATCAATATAAGACACGTTGACCAAAAGTAGGAATAATATGCTCTCTGGCCATACCGGTAAAGTTCAACTCGAGAAGCTCCATACATAATTTCTGAAGGAAGTGCAACACCCGAGCCATGACTTTCAGTATTATTGCCACAACTTTCACATTGAGGTGAATTAACCCACCTACAACATAACACAAAAACACACACATGCAAGGTTTAGCAAATCAATGATGTATTCTAACATAGTTCAGGAAATGTCTTTGGTGGTTGTTGTAAATATGCATTTTAACAGAATGTTGCATTATAGATAAAATGTTTATCTTCCATTTTCTCCCTTTTAAAATATAAAAAAATTCTGTTGCCAGAGAGAGAGAGATTGAGAGAGAGAATTTTCCCAATCAAGGAGATCCAATAATTCAAAAGTTGTTAATCATAGTATAACAAAATGCCAAATTATAGAAAACATATTTCTCATGTTGATGTGTTCACCGGGAGAATGTAAATAGTTTCAACTAAACTTCCAAGAAAGAGGATTAAACATTGACAAACTAACTCAAGGAGGTTACATATATCCACTCCAGAAAAACAGACGAAAACCTTCAGTAAATCCAGAATTTCAATAAGAGATTACTAGTTCTTTAAGATTTTCATAGCAAGTACCAACAGTGTCTGATGGAAAATCAGCTCACCATTTCCCAGTTCTCATTTGACAAAAAAGAAAAGACTGTGCTACTACTTGGTAGTCTTTTTGGTTCCCCCCTTATTCATCAAAGGATTAAATTCAAAATGAGAGTTTATTGCATCTCAGACATAGAAGAAATCTTCAGCAGTTCGATATGTATTGTGCGGGTATTAGGAATAGAATAGGAACTTAGGATTCAGGGAAACTAAAAGCAAATGTAATGACAAGTGAACCAGATATTCGGTGAACTTTTCCTGATTCTCTTTATCTTTTAATATCATTACTTGCAAGATCATGGGACAAGACGAATTAATATGTTAAAATTGTCAGGCACTAGTTACTCAATGACAAGTAACAAGCAAGAATAGCTGTTTACGAACAGTTCCCAAGGACAGCACACCTAGTCACCAAGTACAAAAAGAAAGTTCTGACTACAAACAGTTCTTTATACTCCTCATATGATGGTTGAGCAATGTTTTACAATTGCACCATTGCAACTCTTTGGAAAAGTTTGGAACACTAAAGTAAAAGAAAGACAAGTAACGGAGAACACCTGAAGGATTGTTTGAACCAGAAAAGCAGCTGCAGCAAGAAAGCATGATCTTGTTCGGTTTTGGATGGTTTAAAGTTCCCCTCCTAAAAATATTTTACCAGAACTATCGATTACAAGTACATCTTTGCAGAAAAAATTACACAAGCATTTATGAAATTTACATGAAAATAAAGTCTATTGAATAGTAAGAAGAAAAAAGATATTGTAGGCAATTCATGTTGACATGTTGTATTGAAACTTTAGCATGTGACATATGTGCCAAGATGAACACAACACGTTTGGTAATTGTACTACAATCTTAAACATGTAACACGGCAAGACATGCCTAACACATTTAAAGAAAATTAATGAGTTTACGACACAACTTGACCCGACACATAATTACACAAGTACATAACACTCATAATTAACTTTGTTTTGATGAAAAAGATACATGTTGAGTAAGATGATACATAGAAATCATATAAAATAACAATGATTAATTGTTTCAAATAATGATTTAATTTTAATCATATTGTGTGCTGTACACAATACTTTTAATTGAACGTGTTGTACATGTTAAACGGCCCGAACACAAACATGATTATGCTGAATCCAAATACTCTTGATTCTTCAAGTGCCTGTGTTGGATCGTGAGGCTTAACTCAAATTGCTAGATCTTAAGTGAACAATGATTTGTATTCAGACTATTTAAGTTTCTAATAGCAATGCTGAGACTGGGAAATCAGAATCCAGATAACATTTGACAGCATATATTCATGGACAAAATAGTAACCCTCAAAGGTAGTGTATGTAAGGTAGTCTAAAATACACTTTGTGTTCAGTGATTGACAACAGAAGCACTCAAAAGTAATTCATAAATGCGAGCTGATTTCAACAGTGAGTAGTTTATTTCTCACAAGATAACCATGATTTCAGATATAAGGAGTTCTACCTTGGCCAGAGAAACCAATGCCTTCTCTTCAAGCTCTTCTACTGGAACTGTCTTCCGTGCAGCCTCCTGGCACACTGGGTCCTCATACTACACCAACAAAGGTCATCCAATAAGATATGAGTTTTTAAGTACCTGAATCTCTTCAGTTGATAAGAAACACAGTAAGATTTTTGGGGGGATTTTAGAGGTGCAGAATAGTACAGCATCATTTCCATTTTTCCATTAACCAAACTAATAACTAGCAGCCAACTTGATATGAACCAAGAGGAAGGAAGTAAATTAGAAAGGAAATACTTCTGGTATCCAGGAAACTAAAATCCCCCCATCACCCAATAATTTTGATGATGATAATATATTAATATACTCTTATTAAAATCTAAAAAAGGAAAACTATTGTAGTTAATCAACAAATATTAAAAAAAAATGCAGCTTTGTTTCAAAAAAGCAGGACACTTAAAGTAAGGAAAGAAAATTACCATTAAAACTTTGGTAACATAAGGCCTTAATTCCCCCTCCATTTGTCCATTATCATCAGCAGCAACCAACTGCTGAAGCAGAAGCGCCTCCTCCTCCGCCTGAAACCATCAAGAGCATTGAAAAATGAACAACTGTATAAAAATACACACACGTAAGGAAATTTTTTAACAAAATAACTAAAAATATACGAGGAACCTGCAACATCCTAGCAAATTCCTCATCGGATTTCAATAATTCAGCCGCATTACTCGATCCCGGAGTGGTTAACGATTTTGATTCTTCTTCTTCGATTGAAATCAACCGGAGGTTATCAGAGATGGATATGAGATCAGAGTCGTCTGAAACAAGCCGATCATCACCTCCTAATATCTAGTAAATAAAAACTGAAGATCAAGATGATAGGCCAATTTTCAATCTAAACGAACAAAGGAGGAAAAGGAGTACCTTCTGTTCCTCGGGAGGAACTGAAGTGAGAGAGAAGAGCTGGTATTGCAGGACCTGAAAGCAAAGACGCGTCAAGTTTTAGAGAGAGGAACAAATGTAATTTGCAGAGAGAGAGAGCAAAGAATCAGAGGAAGAGACCTCGAGGCCATCGTCGGTGTCGTAGTCGACGTCGAAATTGGAGTCGTGGTGTTGAACCAAGAACTTGCGAGCAACCATTTTCGCTGTGGAGAGGAATTGAATTGTACTAGGGATTTGGTTTCCAAGAGGAATTGGACGACCAGACTATGCACCAATAGTCAAGTCCAGTTGTACAAGAAAATTGGATTCGCGTATTCTTTTCGTCGTCTATTTTTTGTTTTGAGAGTTGGTCAAATTTTGATTGGTAAAATTATCGTTTACTGTTCTCTACTGAACACTTTTTGCTGCTGACTCCCTAAAGAATTTTTATTATCTTTTGATTATTCTAAACTGAAAAAATTTTTTCCGTCGAACTTTCGTCCGTTAAATTGCGAAATTAATCAATTATCCTTTGTCCATGTATTTTTATATTTGTGTCAAATATTAGAGTTTGTGTTGGTATGAACAAATTTTGGGTTTGTGTTGGATTTGTTAGTCAAATGTTAGGGTTTGTTTGGATTAAGTTTGGTTGAACAAATTTTGGGTTTGAGTTGAATTTGTGTTGGGATTGTGTTGGTTGAACAAATTTTGGGTTTGGGTTGGATTTGTGTTGGTTTTTTGTAGGATTTGTGTTGAGTTATTGTTGAATTTTTCGGCGAAACTTGTTCTTGACCAATGAAGAAGAAAAAGGGTAAAATTGTCATTTCAATTTTTTTAAGTCATGTGATGTGCACATGATGAGAGATGATGTTTTTTCGTCAAGTTAACTGACGGAAATAGTTTTTCCTAGTTTAGGGTAGTCAAAAGATACAAAAAAATTCTTTAGGGCAACTAGTTGCAAAATATGTCTAGTAAAAGATAGTAAACAGTAATTTCTCTATTTTGTTCATAAATTTGATTAGAAATAGATGATTTTGTAAATACTTAAAAATTGTACTTTAGTGTTAAAAAATTATGTTTTAAATATTAAGTTGTCATTTTGAAATCTCACGTTGTAGATACGTTTTGAATATTTACGAATTTGAGACAAATCCAAATATAAATTATAGCATTATCCAAACGCTCGATTTAAATTAAATCAAACTTTTCAAATAAAGTATTGATTCTCAATTCCAAACACCCTATACATTTTTTGATGTCATTTGTATGTTATCCATACGCTCGGTTTAAACTAAATCAAACTTTTCAAATAAAATATTAGTTCTCAATTTTAACCAAAATTGACTTTTGGATCAAAATTGCAAACATTATATTCACAACATCAGTCTGGTTTTTTTCTACAAATCTATTTCCACATGATGACATTATTGTGGATACATATGTTTATATAAATAAAATAATTTTAAATCCATCAATCAGTTCCAACATAATCAAACAATTATAGTTAGTTAGTTAGTTATTTTATGTATATGGTCGTCACGATTATTTCAGGGTCTATATGTTAATTCAAAATTTTAGGTTCTTAAAAACCTGAAGACATGGTGGTGTTTAACTTGGTATATCAGATTAACAGGGTAAAATAAATAAAAAAATAAAGAAGAAGCCAAACAAGATAGGGGCTTAAAAAAACAGTCAAGACAAAACCATTTAACTCTTATATAATTGACAGTGAGCTGTGCAATTATTGTTATTGAGTTTCTGATGTTATAAAAAGGAAGAGCTTCAAGGCTGAGTGGTAGCAAGGAATTCAGAAACTGTCAGTCCAAAATTAGCATAGCATAATAATCACAAGTCCAACAATGTAGGAGGAGAAATTTGAGTAAATAATTGGGTTTCATTCATTAAGATTGAATGTTGACAACTCTACTCTACACACTAGAGGAGGGTAGAGTTCTTTTGGTGAAACAATTACTCTATCATAATATATATACAATTTTGTAAACACATCCTACAAAACTTGTGAAGCTCCACTTGCTTGTGCCTCCTTCCATTTCCACTTCCACACAGTCAACATTCCAGTTTCATTACCAGTAAAGAAAAGTCCACCAGGACCCACCTCCATCACTTTGACTTGTGATCTTGAAAATAATCTGCCCCTCTCACTGAATCTGTGATCAAGCAAATGCAAATGGTGTTGGGCAGTCAAACAAAAAATGGGTCTTATTGAAAACCAAGACGATGAAAAAGTGGCATTATAATAATATCGAGAAACTTACGATGGTAGCTCATATAGGCGTACAGCATTATCATTACACGAGCAGAATAAGATTGGCTTAGCCTCTGCATCGTTCATCCCACATAATGCAACAACACCCTGCGTAATGTGCAACAACACAAATCAGAACTAAAACTAAATGTTCTTCAGCATCTAGCAAATACACGAACTGAAGTTAGTACGATAATAAGAAGAAACATACATGATCCTCGTGATGTGTATACGTTACTTCCACATTGCCTCCTTCAGTAGCAGCCCAAACTTTTATTGTTTTGTCAAGCGAACATGACAACAAATATTGATCCCAGCAAAGCAGAGATGTCACCACATCAGTATGACCACTCAAGGTATGAGTACATTGAAAAGTGTCAAGATCCCACACCTGAGGACAAGAAGCTGTAAATTAGCAAACAAGACTATTCTGCCAACTGATAAAGACAAAAGTAAATAGTATGAAAGAACACCAGCTTACCCTTATTGAATGGTCTGCAGAACCTGAATACAACTTTTTCCCACCAACGGCAAAGCACATCACAGAACAGGTATGGCCTCTAAGGGATGCAGCCGGTTGAAAAGGATTGGCTTCAGAACAACTGTCTTTCCATGCCAAAATAACACCATCCTGCCACCAGAAAAGTAAAATAGATGTACTATTTAATACCAAAGATGTTTGTTGTGAGCAAAATGAAAAAATTAACTTCAATACTTTCATAGTACAAAATTACAAGAACATCAGGTAATTGAGTGGGAGAAATTTGAATCAAAACAGCGTGCAAACTGAATTCCCATTATCTAGTATTACCAATAGTTATCATCACTAATCTCACTGAAAGTAAACGCCATTACACACAGAAAATTCTTGCAACCCCAAAACATATATTCAAGTTAGATATGAAAATCCTAAGAACCTGGCCAATAAACATAACAAGCAACCATCAAAAGTAGTTAATATACTATCCTGAAACTCAAAACTAGTTACCTGAGCCCCGGCAAACAGCATATCATGAGCAACAGTCAAGGCGTACACTTGCCCAACTGGTCCATTTAAATGGAAACCTGCAGCTGACTGAATGTTCCATGCCTGCAACATTGACAAAAACAAACCAGCATGGTTAAAATTAAACTAAGCAAGAGGGTGAAAAAAATGAGCTTGACACGTGACAAAAAGTACAAAATACACTCAGTTAAAAGCTTACCATAACAACATTTGGCATGCCAACAAAGATCCATGGACCCTCGCTAATTAAAGAGCCAACATCAGCACTCAAATCAGCAGCATTAGCACACTGGCCAGAATGGCAATCCCAAATCCGGGCTGTTCCATCAATACTGCCCGTGTATAGCTTGTCGGATCCTGAAGGAAGTGCAATTCCAGCTATAGCCTGTCATGAAAGAGTTCATCCATAAATTATTTCAAATAAATCAACCAAAAAGAATATACCTACTATCATTAACCTACAGCGCTAAGTAACACAGATAGCAAGTTAAAATTTGCAATCATAATTTTGATCTTCTGATTTGCAAAAGGAAAATAAAAATCTACTTTCACTATAGTCTCGTCTCATCCAACAGACTTCATGATATTATCTGTTTAACATCACAACCTTCTGTTAAAATAACCAAAATCTGAATGTAAAGTATTTGAGCAACTCAAATTCCTAATAATTATTAAACCTTTCAGTTTTCAACCCATGTTCTCACGCAGAAAACAGAGATCAAGGTAAAAAATAATAAATAGATAAATAAATAATGGGAAAGTAACAAATACCTTTTTGTGTCCTTCAAGATTAGCCATAATAGAGAAATCATCTCCAAGGAACCATGAATGATGAAAAGAGCACTTCTCGCCATGGACACAATTGCCTGATGCCCAGTACTCACATATCCTCAACTCCTGGGTCTTTGGAGTAACATTTTCACCTGAGGCGCTCTTTTCAGTAATCAAAACCATCGAATCATTGGAGCTATAGTCAGGGATTTTCCTTGCAGATTTCCTCTGTTGGGTCTTCTCAGCAACATTCTCATCTGAGGCACTTGTATCATTCTTCCAAACGTTCCTGTGGGTGCGATCAGGAATTTTTCTTAGGTAGGTTCTGTCCTGAGTCTTCCAAGAAGTGTATTCAGCTGAAGCACTTCCATCATTCTTAGAAATATTGCATCCAGAGATTTTCCCATCTTCAAGTAATGTTTGGGACTGCTTTGCCTCTCGATGATAGACCAATTTAGGTGGTGAATCCCTGTGCATGAACCTACATGGATTTCTGCTGCACTTTCCTTGTAGCCAGAAAACACATGTTTTGCTACTTTGAGGTGCTACACCGAGCCGATTGAATGCCGATCCATCTTGTAGATTGGCGAGTCTTCCAGCTGTCTTAAACCCCATACTATTATCAAGAGAAACACTAATTAACACAACAGATCAATCCGGATTCCAGAAAAACCCCTTACATCTTTGAATAAGAAAACCCTAAAAAACTAAAATCTAAACAATCAAATCCCAATCTTAAACATTACGTTCCTTCCATTCCAGACAGTACAGATTCACAAACATAATATGAAGTGATATGGTCAGAGATCGCATGGCCAAGATCAAAACCTTCTTCTGATCCATAATCCTCCAATCATCCCATTAAAGCAGAAAAGGAACCCCTAAAACCACATGATCAAACCCTAACCGGAGCAATCCATACAATAACTAAATCCAATCACTCGGCCACGAAAACAAATAAGAATCCTGGCGTTTGCAGCAATGAAATAATCAGAATCCCATTCTCCAATCCAATCCATCAATCCCGATCAGTAAAGAACCCTAACCCTAACCTTAAATACACTACACTAAGACCTAATAAAGAAACCCTAAAAATCCACCATGGAGAAGCATAAAATTGGGATTTGATCCTCGTCACTGCTGTGACCGAAAACGATTCCCGGATATCCATTGGGACGTCAGAGCCGTTGATGGTGAAGAAACCCTTGAAAAATACAGAAAATGTTCGTGCGCGTAGAAGAAGAAGAAGAAGAAGCAAACCTGAGACGAAGATGGAGCCGTGAAATAGATTGCTGATCGATGAGTGGTTTTCTGAAAGCTAGGGTTTTTAAGAGGGAGAGGAAGAGAGAAGAGGGTGGTGTATGGTTTATGTTGAGACTTGGGAGCCAAGTTAGGAAAATGAGGTTGAGGTGATGGATATATATAGAGTTCGGAAAATCACAATTTCGGCTTTTTCCCCGATATTTGTATACTGTATTTAGAAATTACACTATATATTTTATAGACTTGGGAGCCAAGTTTTATTACAATGGATCGGACCGTTCATGGCTCAAAACTACATTTAAAAAAATGAAAAATGTTTGTTATATCCTTACACTTTGGTACACGAAATTTACTCTAATATTTAAATTAGTACGTCAGCTTTAAGAATACTCAAATTGATACACCAACTCTTAGTACCTATATTTTATTAGTTACTTATTGTAGCCAGTACAATACATACGACTTTCTTGCCATGTAGACCAGCCATGTCAATTGTACAACGTAACAAATTAAATAATGAGTTTTGGGAGGTATTTGGTCACTATAAAATGGCGGTGTTTTGGGGTTGGTTGTGTGCTAGACTGGAAACATACGATCATCCATGCATGCATGACCATCACAATTTTACAATCATCATATGCTTTCTTTCTTCTTCTTTTTTTCTTTTCAAAACCCAACTTCACATATTTCTCAAACCCTTTTTTTCAGAATACTTATTTTTCAATCTAGAATGTATTTGGTAGGAAAGTAAGAACCACAACCGATTCCAAAAGAAAAGATAAAATTACACTAACTCTAGTATTACTATTTCCATCATTTCAAACCTAACTTGTTATGAAAAAACACTATCTTTTACCAACTATCATCGGAGCAATTGATTTATGGTGTTTGCTTCTCCAGAGATCTCAAGTTCAAGCCTCGGTTGTTACGCTTGCTTATAAAAAAAATAATTAAAGCACTATCTTTTACTCTACGTTATCAATGAGATTATGCACTTCACCAAATGTCCATTTGCTGCATGTTGAGATATGGTTTGGAAGAAGAGGAAAACGAAAACATTGAACCCAAAAGCTCAAACTTATACGTGGAAAACTCAACTACTATATCAACTAGTAATGTGCATACCATATAACGCAACAAATCCTGCACGTGGACCAAGAAGAGATGCAACAGAACGGGTCACTAGGTCCAAACCAAACCAAACAAGCTCTGATATTGTGTTAAACTTCATTCCAACCCAATAACTTAAATTTATAGATGACTGGTCCAACTAATATATCAAGAGGCATAATACTTCACATTGTTACATTCTTGCGATGTAAGATACATTAACAAAAAGAAACAAATCGCCAAGAGGTTCTAGAATGATGATGTCCACGCCGTACCGTGAATACTAAATACAATACAATATACTTGTATATATCATATAGAATGTGTAACAATCTTTCATTGTTGTCTCTATGCGGCACTTAAAAAATAATAGGATAGAGATTTACAATTTGATACCTGATCTACTGGCCCTTTGGCACAGAATCATTTCAGTAACAAATGCGCAACACCTCTGGGATGATATGCACAGCTGGAGCATCTACAAGATTAAGCAATTTTGAGCAGCAGATGCTGAGATCTTAGTTGTCCTCCTGAGTCTAAATATTGTCCCAACTCCGAAAAGGAGGTAGACTCCAGTGATAACTATAACAAGGGCTGCAAATAACCCGATAGCTCTAATACTGCTTTGCACTTGGAATTAAGAGCTCGCATATTGAGGTGAAACGGTTACTTTCTTCCAACATAAGCTCCCAATTTCGATAAGTCTGGAATCCAGAATGATAGTTCAGAAGAACCTGTTACGAACATCAGATTTCCAGGAGCCCATTTTATGACTGGAGGCTCAGTTTCAGTACTCATCCAACTTGCAACCTGGACATGAGAATATTGCACTTAGCAATGTCATAGGAACCTACTAGTCTAATGCAACTCAGAACATGTTAATTCTTACGTTTTCGGTTTTCCATTCAAGTATGCTATTCATACATGTACTTAATGGTAAGATAAAAGATTGTGTAGATGGACATGGAGTATCAATGCCAAAATCTATTTGGCAGTCATGTGAACAATATGAACACCAGCTATAACCACTTGAATGAAATAGAAAACAATAGAGAAGAACAAAAGATGGAAACTTGAATGCAAGAAAATATAGAATGGGGTTTATCATACTTCTTTCCCGCTCCTAACACTCCAAGCATAGACACTACCATCACCCGAACCTGCCAAATAGTTTAAATCATGAAAATCAGATTGGCATAAAGCGTAGATACTGAAGAAGTGTTTCTGTTAAAGTTGGGAACGCGGCAAGTCAGCTTCTAATCTTCTATAATTGCTCTCTTTTCTTTGCTTTAATAACAAACTAACTATATACATATAAGTTGTTATGGCATAGAAATAGAGCCTTTTAGAAATTCTGCATTATTGCCATGCACTACAAAAATAACACGGCAGTATTTGAACCTCCCCACTTAAATGGAGGGTGGTATAATGAGGAGATTATTATAGAAAAACACCATACATGACTGATACAATTTATGAATCACCTGATATAACAAACATTCCCTCGGGAGTGAAAGACGCCTCTAATGTTGAATCGCTTGAAACTGGCTTGACATTATACGTGGATAACTAAATCAACGATGACAATTAGAGCACATCAGAGAGACAAATTCATTTAAAGTTATAGGATTAGAAACTTGACAATCTAATAAGAAAAATTCTAGCAAAAGCTATTTAATGTAAGACGAAAAACTCACAAGTGTTCCGCGAAATGAATCAAGAACATGAATATGGCCATCCTTAGTTGTCAGAAGCATCAGTCTCCCATCATTACTGAACTTAACAACATTGGCATCAGATGTATCTCCGCCAACAGGAAAGATCTCAAATGGACCCTAAAAGAAATCAAATTAGTTCATGCTAATATCATCACTCAAATTGAAACAAAACAAATTAATATCGAACCCTTATTACACATTCTTACATATGTAAATTACTAACCTTTTCATATTTGCGAGAATCAAACATTCTTATGCATCCTCCGAAGGCAACTGCGAAAACCAGTCCCTGATCATCATATGCTGTAGCTGGCCTTCCTTGTACATGTAAGAGTCCCTGGAATACATATAAGTTATCAAAAGCCTGTAGCAAGGAGTGGTATAATAAAAAACACAAATCTAACATTCCAGGGCATACACCTGACACTTCTCAGCTCTTTGATCCCAAAGCAACACAGTACGATCAAGAGAGCCAGAAATGAAACAATCTTTACGAGCGCACAAGCTAAGGGAGACAACCCTGAAAAATAAACAGGAAGATAGCTATAGCCTATAGTATGACAGAAGAGTATTGAGTAAAAGCATTCAATCAGAATGAAACATATGCTGATAGTGTAAGAAGACAAACCTGTCGTGGTGACCTTTGAAATATCGTAAATACTTGTTGTCGTGCAGGGAAAGGAGTCGAAGAGATTCTGATTCAGTCAACATTAATAATGTAAATGAATGGTTTGAAAATTATCCATCAGCACACAACTGCTATTCTAATAAACATACCATCCCAGCCATTTTTTGAGGAATATATAACTGTTGTGGGATGAGAAGTAAAGCAAACCAGATCAACCCCATACTTTTTGCTATTAATCGTCTTCAAACACCTAACAAAAAAAAACAAAAAAAAAAACATCCCGATACATCAAACCGATGCAAGACAATTGAATGCAAGGCAGACCAAGAAGAGAGTAATTTATAAATCAAACAAAATGAAACGAAAAGGCATTTCACAAATAAGAACAGCACAATATCAGCATTTACTCTATTTATGAAAAAAATAGTACATTGTTTCCTAAAGAAAAAAAAAAATCATTAATGAATTTAACTAATCAAGTCACTTTAGTCAAAATCAAGTTAAATAGCGGAATAAGAGATCTGTAGAATTGGAAACTATGACATCTTCATGCAGCTCCTTTACTTCCTTCCATTTAAACAGACTTCTCAAGTACCCAATGATGAATAATTTAACAAATTAGGTAGCGTTTGGATTGAAAAATATTGATATGGGAATGGGAATGAGAATGAGAATGGTATTACCATTCCAAAGCCATTCTCATGACCAAAATTTCATAATCCAAACACGAAGAATAGAAACCAAATTCTCATTCCCATTTTTTCTTCTCATTCCTGAACAAATACTCTAATCAAATGCTACCTAAGTCCCTTTTGAATATCAACATAATCCTAAATCTTAAAACCTAAAACATCTTCAACATATAGTTAGGAAAAAAAAAACAAAGTGAACAATATTGGCAAAGGCTGCAATTTCCATCGCATGTCCTAAACACTAGAACCTTAAGAGACAGCCTTTGCAGAAGCAATTGAATTTCCACACAATAAGATACTTTCATTCCTGAATCATAATCACATTTTGATTAATTATTTCCAATGAAGCACCGGCATTCCTAGGAGAAGGACCTAACGGTACCAAGTACTTACTGGATACTGGTATATTCATCGCACCATTTGTTATAACTACAATATATACTTCATAGATTAGTTCTAAATCAATCAAACAAACATTGCCCTTCACATTACCCTCTTTAAGCCTATGTCAAGTAAGTTAATCAAATGTTCAACCAAAACCCTCTGAAACAAACCATGAATTAGGCAAATTCAAACTATAAAGCTTACGTTGCACTAGCGACGTCGTAAAGGCGAATGGACTCATCATCACTTGCAGTGACCAGGTAACTTGAGGCCTTATGAAAATCCATTGAGCTGATTCTACCACTCTAAACACATAAACTCTAAAAGTCAAATATTAATAATAATATACGAGTGCATGGAATCTCAGCCATGATTTATCGACTGAAACTCTCAGTCAAGAATTGAAAGAATCTTACATAATCTCTGAAGGCCATGCCAACTTCCATGCTCTGAAGAATTTCTTCGGTGAGCTCCAATGAAACTTTGTCTTCTCTTTCGGCTGATCCCCCTGCAAGTTGAATTACGAACAACACCATTTTAATGGAATGTAATTGGGGAAGACAAATGCGCGAGATTGACAATAATTAGCTTACGCACCCATTTTGCCAAACAATGTTTCGATCACAAATTTGAAATCCAATGATTTGGAATCTCGGTGCTCTGGCCACCGAGATCGATCTTCTTCGGGGAGGTTGTGGACTGTGGTCTCTGGTAGGGCTCTCTGTGTGTTTGTGTGAGGCGCGAGCGAGCGAGTAGGTAATTACGTAATTTCATTTCATTTTTAGGGTTAATTAATTACTGAATATTTAAATTGGTGTTATTTGTCTGTGCAGTGTCGAAGCCGAACTCAGTGACTCACACAGCAGCCATTGCAATGGCGAACCAGGAAGAAGCAACTGCAAGACTCGAGCGATTCCTTCAATGGCTACAGGTCACTTCACTTCAAATCTTTCTATGGCTTTTGGTTTCAGTAACTACAATTCCACTCAAAACCTAATATCTCTATAATGAATTTGGTGTTTTTGTTCAGGTGAATGGAGCTGAACTACGTGGTTGCAACATCAAATACTGCGATTCCGATAAAGGCTGTGGTGTATATTCCACTACTGATGCTTCTGCTTCTGATGGTAATTCATATCTTCCACTTAATCTATCTTATGAACTTACACTTCTGCTGTATGTATGAAACCAAAATCATCCCAACAACAAATATAACATTTGTATAAAAGTCTACCTAGTCCAACATATAAATTCTTTTCCTCAGTTTAGTATGGAAACAAACAAATCAAACAATTTATTTTATTATTTATGTGAATTTTCAGGAGTTTTATTGGTTGTTCCACTGAACTTAGCTATAACTCCAATGAGAGTTTTGCAAGATCCTCTTCTTGGGTCTGAGTGTAGAGAAATGTTCACAGAAGGAGAAGTAGATGACAGGTTCTTGATGAATTTATTCCTAACTGTGGAGCGCCTGCTTAAGAACTCTTCTTGGAAGCCGTATGTATCTGTTTGAGATTTCAGTTTCTGTTTTCTTTGTCCTTTCACATTTGAGATTTATTGGGGATGAGAGGAAATATCAGGTACCTTGATATGCTTCCAACCACTTTTGGAAATCCACTTTGGTTTACTGATGATGAGCTTTTGGAGTTGAGGGGGACAACTTTGTTCCGGGCAACTGAATTGCAGGTATTTGCTGACTATCATAGTTCTTTTCACGCTGACAGACCTGTTAAGATAAACGTTTTTTTTTTTCAATAATAAGTGATGCAATTAAATTTTGGGCCATTTCAATAGTCAAGTTAATGGTTCAATCTGTACAACAATTACAACAAAGCCATTTCCTAAACAACATTGGGTCAGTTAGATGAATCTTTTAGCAAACTCTTTTAGATCTTCTACTCATTTTCTCCTCCATAAGCTATATGTTATCTTATCTTATCTCACTAATTTCTAGGTTGACTCAGACCCTTGCCTCTTCCTTAAGTTTTTCCTAAATGAATTCTTCATGGGACCTCCAGCCTACCTATGCTGAACATGTCTAAACCAACTTAGCCAGCATTTCCCTTATCTTATAGGTATCTTCAATTGAGGCTATCCCAATTCTTGCCCAGTTATAATTTCTAATAATCTAATCTTATCCTTGGTGTTTTCACAAATCCTCCTAAACATTCTCATCTTTCCTAGACTCCTACCCCCATCTGATGGCTTTAGTGTCTCAATTTCTACAAATATTTAAATTAATTAATTTTATAGTTGTTTATAGTAATATATACTTTGATCAAGGATAATTATAAAGGAGTATATTTACCTACTAAATAATGCATATTGGTAATCCTCGCAACTGTGATGTTATAAAATAGACTGTTTTTGGTTAATAATTGACAGTGACTTGCTTGGAGACTGATGACACTAAATTGAGCTCCTACAGTTTTATTATTATTTTTATTTTCACCTTTGCTAATGCTTATACATTCATCCACATTTGTTGGACACTTCGCACGTCATAGAAAGCAAATTTTGTATGAGTGTACAAAAGTAAAATTTATTTGGCTTTTGTTTATGTAGCTCATTTCATTTTCTTGACTCCAAAGCTTACATTTTTTCATGGTTTCATAATATTTGGATTGGAATCCTTGATTGCATTTATGTATATCAGTTTTTGCATTTATGTATATCAGCATATGTGACCAAAGACAAGTTTATGGTACAGAAAAAAAGTTTGCTGTCTTTGTACAATGGCAAAGTGAAAGATTTGGTGAAGAAACTTTTGATTCTGGATGGGGATTCAGAAAGGTGCGTTTGAAGATGGTAACTATGATGTCTTCATTTTGTCCTATTTTCACTTTTCCATTTTTACTGGCAATCTATAGAGAAGAATTGGATCATACTTAATTATAGGTGGGGAGTATTATCATGCCATTAGTCGGAAAAACATAGGAAAAGTATGACCACATTTTGGAATGTCATCTCTTCCATGTGGGCTTTATTCTGTGTACTGCTGTAATTTGGTGTGCAATTTTAATATACTATAATTTGGATGAAAATGAGAAAGCAATTGGCATGTGTTCCTTATGGGACTTTATCCGCTGTGTTACTTTGATTAGGAGTCAAGAATCTATATTAGGGATTGATTGGTTTGTGCCCTATTGGACATTTTATTGTGTGGTAATAACAAGATATTGCCCTTATCTTTTGCTTGGATCTGTTTTTATTTTTGGTAAGTTCCATTCAATTAGATATAGAGAATGATGTGTTTTGTACCTGTTTAGTGCAAGTTAATATGCTCTCTGTGCAGAACTAAAATATCAAGGTTCAACTCTTGAACTGGTGCTGCTTGAATGTTCTTTATAACAAGTTTATATGGCTATATTCTGGTTGGCTGATTAACCTTTTAATATATTCTGGTTAGATCAATAAAATTAATCCCATATTCCATTATATGATATACCATAAATGCTTATCTGATAAGATGCTTTTTAAAATTGCAAGTTTGACATTGAAGTTAACTCCACTCATATTGTTTTTTTTCTTTTTCCAGTGAGGTTTCTTTTGAAGATTTCCTTTGGTACGTCCAATCTTAATAAACTCATCTTATTATCTTTCTATCTTCTAGTGCTCCAATCTTCTCCTTAATGTGTCCAATCGTAGTGGCTTAGACATTAGTGGCTAATGTTGTGCAATTACTACTTTACCATCATGGTAGGGCGAATTCTGTATTTTGGACTCGTGCTTTGAACATTCCTCTTCCACATTCCTTTGTGTTTCCGCAAATTAATGAAGTGCAGGACAATAGCTTATCAATGGAGAAAAGTTCTGAGGCTTCAACTGATCATGGTTGTAGTAAAGAAATGATCAATGGAAAAGATGTTCAAAGTAAGCATCTAGTAGATGCATATATCAATATTATTTTTTTAGTTCCCAGAATACAATGGTTTAAGTGAACTAATTTAAGGGCATTTTCATATCAGAAAGCGAGGTTAAGGGAAATGACATTGAAGTCAATGGAGCAGATCTCATGTCTGAGCAAAAAGATACTGTTTGGGTCGAGGGTCTTGTCCCTGGCATTGACTTTTGCAACCATGGTATGCTGCTTGTGCTATTTTTAGATTCAATGAATATGCACTCCTAGTTTTGTTTTCAAGTGATGTTCATTGTTTTTAATTTATTTCATTATTTATTTTTATCTTTGGATGTTCTTCTGGTCCTGTTGTTGGCACTGCTCTTTACAGTACTGGTAGTTTCCATTCTTCCCTTGTATAATTTGTTAAATCCTTTCTAGAAGGTAGTGTTTCTTTTTCTTGTTATCCTGCATAGTGCATACAATAAGCATGTCTTTTAATTGTGGTTGTTAGGATCGTTAGATATCTTCATACTATATTTCATTCCTTATTTCTGCTTAATGGTTTCTTAAATTAAACTATTTGGCTGTAATCTGCTGCTCAGTTGTTCAACATATGACAAATATATAAGGTTATACTGACTACTGAGATGTCCAGACTCCCGAAATACCTAATCGTCCTAATGTATTCAGTATTTGGCTTTCTACTGTTCAGTGATATCCTTTAGAAAGCCCAGTGCTTTGATATTTCTTACTTGCTAGTCTCTCTACTATGTGAATTGAAATTGGGTTGTGTATGTTTTGATAATCATTCCAGTTGATGAGTGAAAATGTTACTGTTCAGATTTGAAGGCATCAGCAACATGGGAAGTAGATGGAACTGGATCTGTTACTGGAGTTCCATTCTCAATGTACCTTCTTTCTGGTAACACATTTTCTTGTCTGCAAGTAAATTTTGTCGTTTTGCATCTTTTAACTCATATTCTATGTGATTAGTTAATGTTGAATTATTAGTTGAATAATAGAGATAGTGGAGATAGTAGGTAATTGTTAGAATAATAAGATTAGTGGATCCT
>JAYMSZ010000656.1:0-18135 GCA_036897665.1 Pelargonium citronellum
GGGAAACCCCATGTACTTAGCAGGCACACGCCTTAACCACTCGGCCAAAGCGACAATTTGTTTAGTGTGATGATAATAATTATTTTTTTACTTAGTGACACAGGAAGGAGTTATGATGGATGATTCGAATAAATGGGTGAATTTCAGCTCCTTTTCATTTCCAAGCTCATGTATTATGTTATATATACTCGGCGACGAGAACTATAAGTCTGAACGAGTTGGGCAAAAAAATGCACGGATTTTTATGGAACTAATTGAGTAATTATCGCTAGTTTTAATGTGTATTGACTCTTAGTGAGAGAAGGCAGAGCTGATAAAATATTACAAAATAAGAGTGTGCATGTGTGAGTTTTGTGGCCCGACAGATTTTAGGCCCGCGTCCCGAATTGTTAGGTATGCCTGAAGAGTTACTGAAATGAGATGTTGAATGTTCATGAAAAGTAGTCCAATTTATGTTGAAGCTTGGAGTATCATGTGGGGAATTTATGTTACTACCTAGCTGAAATGATGTCTTGAATGTTGATACAGAAACGATTGTGCATTGATCCATCGATATGATCAATCATTTATGATATATTGTGTTGTTGTATTTGAAAATTGTTGGTTGAAATTTTTTTTGGGTACATATGAGTGTGTAATTGAATAATAATTTTTGTTGTGTATTATATTTACAAAATTATAGTTGAAACATAGTAACATTTAAATAAAAAGTCATATAAATGAAATAACTCATATCCATTTCATTTTTCTTCAAAATTATATACAACATCCAATTGTTTTTACTCAAACTTGTTACACATCGTATTGAAACACCATTATTAAATATCTCATATAGGTGTTGACCTGCCATTGCACACAATCAACTATCAATGTTACCAATGCAACACGCAAGCATTCATTGACAATTGCAAATGAAGTGCTTTATTATTGAAAAATGTGAATTTTGTGATTTTGATTCTTAGATTTGAGTGTAAAATACTAGAATATTGAAGTTTATTATGAACAAAAAAAAATTCAGCTTACTATTACCAATATACATCTAACATAGTCATCTTTTTCAAACCTTCAAAAGTTAATCTAAACAAAAGAACTTGTCAAAATTGCACTCAAAATTTGCGATACAATTACATGTTCTGTTTTCATTTCCCCAAACAAATACATATTCTAAAGAAACAAACTCACTCTTGGTAGTGTGATATATTGTCACTTTTCCTAAGAGTACTCTCATCAACAACAAATAGTACAATCAAAGAATAAAAGTAATACCAGTATGGCCTGGCATTACAAAAATTAAGGTCTGAAGTTTCAGCAACCCAACCTCTCTCTATGTTCATCTTTCATTGCTTGTAGTATCTTCGATTCTTTCTTCGGAAAGAGAGGACCGTGTAAGTATAGAACCCAGTAGCAGCCACAACCGAGACCCCTATGTACACACATACAGTTGTGGCACAGGCGTAGAGGTACCTGAAGGGAAGAAGTACACAACAATGTGACGAACGCAAATATTTCTCCCTACAGGTCAGCCAGTAGAAGTCCTTTTTTACAGCTACGAACAAGTCATTTCCCGACCAATGTCAGGGTCGGCACATGAATCCATTAACAGAACTCTATGGGGTCTTCTACTCTCTTTATTTTCCCTTCCACTCCATCCAATCTAATGTTATTTCCATTTTAAGTGTTAACTTAAGTTTACCTCAACCCCTTTTAGTTTCTCCTAACTAAATTCTATCACCTTAAACTCTCGTGATCACTAGTCTCTATACCTGGCAATGCGGATCGCAGGCTTAAACAAGTCGGGTTAAAAACACAGTTTTATCAGACTACTTTTTATCTGTCATAACGTGCCTCGCCACTTTATGGAACAAATCAGGATTGATAACAAGTTGTAATCTAAGAACCCGAGAGTTTTTTGGCCCGGCCTGAACTGCCAGTTCTACTAGTCTGCCTGCGCTCAACATGTCCAAACCATTAAACGACTTTCTCGCATCTTAATCTTCAATTGATGCTACTCCAACTTTTTGGAGCCCAACATTCAGTGGCACATAATATATAGTTGGTCCAAACCATGAAACAACTTTCTTGCATCTTAATCTTCAATTGATGCTACTCCAACTTTTTGGAGCCCAACATTCAGTGTCACATAACATAGTTGGTCGTACTGCCAAATTGTAAGAAAACTTTCCTTTCAACTTCAGGAAGGTCAGTCTATCACAAAGAGCTTATGAGGCCCTCCTCCACTTCAACCACCCTACAGTGATCCTATTTCTAACACTGTTTTCAATCTCTCCGCCTTTTTTATATAGATCCAAGGTATCTAAACTGGTCACTTCTAGTAATTTCTTTATAGTAAAAGGCCTTCTAAGGATCGTTTAAGAAATAAGTAAATTCAAATCAGTATGAGTTGAATGAAACTTACTTCGGAGAGAAGACGCTCCAAACAAATAAGTGGTTCCTCATTAACAGCAGTACAATGGTGTATGCAGTCAACAGCATTGAGCTCATGCCAAGTGGAACCAGACAAGGAAAGCCAAGCATCATCTTGAGAAGATGTCCTGAATCTGCTTTTTCTGTCATTATAGAATTGGTCGTGTCCTTCACGGAGATATGCATCGCCATGCTAAGAAGAAATAACATGGGTGACGCAAAGGTGATGATGAACATTAGAACGCCGGAAAGAAATGTTGAGTGACTCGAGATGCCCTGACAATGAGTAAAATGGGATTGATGAAGTTAGAAACCGTGAAACTCCATTCTAAAATGAATTTTAAGAAGTAACAGGTTGATAAATTGAGGGAAGAAGAGGATGTACAATGAAAGCTCCAGCAACATCAATGGTAGCTAGAGTGTTGGTGTTTCCAAGAGCAAAATGGCCAGCCATTCCCAAATAATATAACGCGGCAACCTAAATGAATAAATAAAATACCCAGAGCATTAGTACCTGAAATGCAGTTAGTCTTCAGGACAGCACAATAAGGTACTCACAACAGCATAGAACAAGCTTAACGGACCTATTTTCCGAGTGCAAAGAAAACTAATGAGCAACAGATATCCTCATTCAACATTGCAGCTTTCCTAGATAGCCAAGTGTTTTATACAAGCAAACAATTTGACACATAAATACTTTTTCAGCTTCCAATATGTGGCATTTTGGGATTCCCACATCGAGGTTTTCTAACGTCTATAAGCATAGAGTAAAAAGCATTTCCTGTACACAATAGTTGATTTTATTTCTTGACACAACTTCCCAGCGGATTCGACTACATACATAGATGACCCTCTCCAGACCCCACAATGGTGGATGCAGGAAGCCCTTGCACTAGAGCTGGTAATTTGGAACCAAACCCGCAGGGAGCCAAAATCAGACCCTTATTTCTGCAAGTTCGGATCGCATAAAATAGACCTAGTTAATTTGGAAAACCTGCAGGGAGCCAAAATCAGACCCTTATTTCTGTAAGTTCGAGTCGCATAAAATAGACCTAGTTAATTTTTAGGTTGGGTTGGGGCAAACTGCAACCTGAAATCTGAATTGTCAACTCTGCCATAAACAACGAGTTGATGATTTTTGGCACAAAAGGTTGCTGACTTGTGATTTTGAGGTCACGACTCAAAGGTTCAATTGTTAAGAAGAATGGACAAAACTACAAACAGAGATGACCCTCCACAGACCCCACGATGGTGGAAGCGGGAAGCCTTGTGCATTGGGCTAACCTTATCACAAAACTTCCCAGCATTAACAATTTTATTTATTTCAACATAAACAAGAGAAGGATATTATTTTATCTTCAGAAGATGGCATTATAACTGACCTCAATCCACTGCTTATGGTTTGGTCCACTATAGGAAGAATAAAGCATGAAGGCCAAGATTTGAACAAGAAGCAATAGCACTGGAACTGAATTGACTGGTTGCTGGAGCAGCATCTGCAGAAGACACCAGCAGAATATATATGCCCACCCAATCACATACAGAGAATTTTTTAACTCCACAACTGGAGACTTATTTCGCACATCAACAGGAGCAGCAGAAGACAAGCTGGTAGAATGAGGCATAAACCACGGTAATGATATGGCCGTTCCAATGGTAGAAATACCTAGAACTGCATAGATTGTTTGTGCCAACAAGGTAGCACCATAACTGGATGATGCAAACATGTTTTCCTGATAACTCATTATATGATGCAAAATCAACGATCCAGATATCAAAAAGCTAAAGCCCACCAGTAGAACAATTTTGGCCTTCAGTCTTATTATAAACAATACAAAAAAGCTCAAACTAATCACCAGGAGTCCCGAGGCTAACTGAACGAATTTCAAACGATGACTCCCAACCTCCTCAAGCCACTTGGAGATGTCAGGAAGAAAAGTCCAGTTCACACCACCTTGATGCCAACCCCTCAAAATTCTTCCGGAAACAAGAAGCACAGTGATAGAACAGATTAGAAGTTCTTTTCTTTTCTTTAGGCCCTGTAACGAATTTAGAGAACTTTGTGCTCTTCCCACTTGGAGGGACTGTAGAGTTTTACGGAGTAGTAACAGATACAACGTGGTTGTCACAAAATGCCATATGTATTGTTCTTCCTCAATCATAGAACTTGACCCCATACTAATAAAAAGGATCAAAATAACTCCCAAAACAAAAGTCTCATCTAAATGCCACCTATAAACACCATCGTTTCCTCCAAAATGCTGTTTATTTTCTTCAAGGTGAATATCTTTGCACATACGAAGAATAAGGTACAACAGTATAGCACAAGAGAGGATCATTGCTGCTACTCCAGCAGCAAGTTGGTTAATAGGCTTCTGCAGAATAAAATGAACATACATAACATATGATTAACAGAATATAAAAACTAATTATCATAAGAAAACACTTGCTAACAATAGTAAGCACCAATTAATGATTATCTTTCATGAGAAATAATTTGCAATCAACTTCAAGTGTTGAAAAGGAATAATCGTACATCAGTGACTTGGTGTGATAACCACTCACTAGCAGTATTCAGAAACTTGTAATAAGCTGCAACAGTGATATTGTAGTCTTCCCTACTACTAAACCTGCTTACAAAATATTCAAAGACAAAATGGGGAATTAGCAATGTTTATCATAGAATCTTGTTTCACAAACAGCGCAGATATTTCAAAATTTAGAAACTCACCCAGAAACTTTTTTAGACTTCCAGGAACTATGAGAAACTGCAGCATTCAAATATAAGCAGCATAGCACCTTCTCCGTACTACCATAGCAGTCACTAGTGCTGAACCGTTGATCATCACTAACCCCATCACATAAGAAGTTCCCACATGATAAACCAGGTAACTGTGCTTGCAGCAATCTGAGTAACTGCCAGGAATTTAACTCCAGTGCCCTTAATTTTTGGTTATCTGTGATCATCATAAACAAGGTAACTGCATTAAAAATCGAAACAATTCACATTTCGCAAGTTATGCAAGCACAGAGGAAAAGTGAATGTTATGACAAAGGCTGAGTATTTCTATCAATTTGCTTGGGTAAATAATTATGAAACAGTAAGCGTGAAACCGAAGTGCTTTTTCAGAATGCTCAAAGAATCATTAGGAGCAGATAAATCTATAGGCCAAAACCCCAATAAGTTTGCATTCAACAACCTCTCCAAGTAATTTCAAATGGTAAAAAAATTATTAACAGGCCATCCCCAATAATAAATTATCCATACTTGGTCTCATACCTTCAGCTGTAAAGACGTTATAACCTCCCATCTTAAGTCACCGGAACTAGAGGATAACAATATGATCTGGTCCAACTTCCACATTGGTTAAGCATTTATTAAACTCTAGTTTTACTTGTCTTGCTAGTCATTTATTTTTATAGCATTCACATCAAATTTTATCCTCCAATCAGACCTTAAGTTGATTATCAACAGTCTAGAAACACCTTTTTTACACCACCGATCTCACAAACTGCATAGGTAGCAAAGCGGGGACATCCCGGCACATCTTCTCAAACTTTAAAGAGAATGAAAGCTGGAAAACTATGGATAAGAAGAGCAATCGAAGGCATAATAATAGGGCCACAGCAGGAAGCTGCAAGCCCAGCACAAGAGAAGCATACTCCAGCTATGCCTTAACTTTACAGTCATTGACATATCAGAGCTAGGATGAACCCGCATTTGAACAAATAATGAAAAAGGGTAAAGGTCACTTGAAGATCATGGCAAGAAAATAGCGGAAGCGGTGATTTCTCTGAGGATAAAACCATATATACATTTTAAATAAATTATATTATTTGATAAGTACAGAGGAGAAATGCAAGCTACATTCATGTACAAGGTTTAAACTCAAAGTTCATGAGTCATGACCAACACACACAGAGGAGAATGAACGAGACCTAACCTGTCAAAAAATCAAGCGTATCTGAAACCAAGACACCAATGTTGTTCTTGGGAATTGGCACACCAAACAGGAGAGATAATGTTGGAGCAATATCAACCTGGAAACGAAAAGAAAAACATTTACTCAAAATTCTTTAGTTCCTAGGAAGTTCTTAATTCTAATTTAGTTATAGTTATTCATGCGGGTATTTCCTTTAATGGTGAATGTAGGAAAATAGATTCAAACAATTGAAAACAACTTTTGCCTGATTTTCAAGCTGGAAAACAAATTTTAATGGATCTCGTCATAGAATTCAACAATTTTTCAGCTGGTTTTGTGACTGACAAAGTAAACCATGTTCATGGAAGCTAAATGATGAAAAAACTTCTCTTTACGGGTGATTCTAGAAGAAGCTCAGATCAAAAGCTACTTAAACGAATAGAGACTGCAACTATTGGGTTCAGATGTCAAACTATCATATAAGCCACCTTTGTACCCTTAGATGTTTCAGGCTAAGCCTTGCATGAGCTCAGCGACGAGCCCCACTTTTACATTTTAGGCCTGAAATGTAGTCTTAAGCTCTAAGAACGGTGTCGAGCTATCCCCAGATGCGAATGAGTATATATGTTCTTTATGGTCACAAAAAACTAAAAGATGCTTAGAATTTTTAAAACAAAATAATGTGTATTCTTTATTTCTGAAAATTTAGAAATCTTCTGCTAGTCCATAAATATATATAAAGTAAAAGCATATCCATACATGCACATCTACAGACATCATTTATAATTTAAATACTAGATCCATTACCATTAGTAACCAAGGAGTTTTATTTATTCTAATACTTCAAGCAGATGCATTTTAGGCCAATAAGTGAAGTTTAGATAGTGTTCCAAGCACAGTTTGGGGCAACGCCAAGTAAGATATCAAATTCAATCAATCATGTTGTAAAATACCATAAAGATAATGACTTTTACCTGGTTAGCCGTGTTTTGGGTGGCTGAGGCATAATCAGAAACACGATTTCTGAGGCCTATAAAAAGAGCCAAGGAGTCAGTTTCTTCATATGAAGACCCCCCATGATTACCATTGTCAGTCATTCCATGATCACTTACTACCACCTGCATTTAACAGGAATAATGAAGAAAGGTTATGCAGTCTAATATCATTTTACAGAGCTAACAACTAGAACAGCTACCTTAAAATTATGGTCCATGTATGCATAAAATGAATAACAGCAATGGGAACCAGAAGGGATTACTAGTATCTCTTCAACGTAAAATATACACAAAAATGTTAGTCAAAGCCAAATCAAAAGATTGTGCTAATTGCCTAGGGAATGATACTATTAAGGAGAGTAAAAAGGTAGTACAAACCAAAAGTGTGTGAAGATCATTCTCTTTCAGTACAGTATTCAAATGAATCCTCTTCACCACTTCATCCATCTCCATAAGCTTCGGGACCATCAAAACACTGAAATAGTTGTACAAACATTCAATTGAATGTTAAAAAACAAAATAAAAAACATCATATAATATGATTAGTGCAATTGGATGAAATAATCACCTATTGCGCCCACCAATATGTCCAACATGATCCAAGCCTAGATAATGAAGAATCTGAGTTGATAGATTCAGCACAAATGAACCTTAGCAAAATGATGAATATGCCAATAAGAAAGAATTAATGTCATCGTTTGCACACACATACATAGAACTGATGCAGTGTAAATATAAGAAGAGGAAAAAAATTTGATATCAAATTTTATATCTAAAATTTAACCAAACGACAGCAAGAGGATGAGAATCTGGCATCCTACAGGAGGGATCATATTAGAAAAGATCAAAATCTACAAAGTAACGGCATTGCACTTAATGAAACTCCAGGCCTTGCTAACTAAATTCCATAGACAACCCCTATTGACATTCCACACTATTCATGGCTCTTCTCTCTTCCACATAGAGTAATAGGATGCCAAATCATGCATTAGTGAAGCAACAAAAGAAATGTGATAACTATCCCAATTGAAATTATAAAATAAAAAGATATTAAGTCCAGACAGATCTTGCTAAAGTTGAAAAAAATTATACACCAACCATAAGGCTCCAGTCATTTCTGCCTAGCTCATTTTCCAAATGGCGAGAAACATTATGATCCACATGCACAGTATCTTTAACCTGTAGCACAAAGAAAGTTAACCGGCTCCAAGTTAGCTTATATAGCTGAAGTATCAAAGAAAATGCTAGAGTATACCTAAAACCTACAACAATACATTTTCTAAGGATCACACATTAGATAGGAAACAGCAGTTCAGCTGTCAGCCTCAAAATTAAGCAGCAGGAATATTCTGCTTGGATAGAATGAATTAGATGCTGGCCATGTGTCATTAAAATAAAGGACTCACATAAAAACTGCTAACACCATCATGCCTTTCAAATACCCTTGGAAACAACTTCAACCATGTTTCATCGCCAAGCATCACCATTTTCCAAGCAATCCTAAAAAACTGGTCTGTGGAACAGAAACAACAAGTAGCATCTTTAGATGAATTTAGATTAAACATTGTTGATGTAGTCGCTAACAACTGATTCACTGAATGCAGGAACTAACCAAGAAGATTATCATCTAGTAAAGCTTGTGTGTTAAAATTAAAAGCTACATCCAAGAATCCTCCAACTGCACCAGAAACCATAGCCTGCGACCAGAAACCAAGAAAACAATCGAATGAGGCAAAATAATTATCTGTGTGAAACATTTTCTCTGTGCATATTCAGGATTATGGCAATGTACCGTACCTTCAAACGAGGCATTGTAACAGTTGGAGGTGCTGCCTTTGCATGGTACCCAATTGCCATTCCATTTGCTAACAATGACTGGGTATATGGCATAGCTTCCCTCAAAGCCTTGGATGGAGGCTGATCATCCTTTCCAAGAACAAATTCTGCCGGAAGACCATCAATAACCTAAACTGACATGGTTGTAAATGACAGAATGAAACTTATCCTCTACATAACATCAACAACAACTAGAAACTACTGGTCATTGAAAGAGTGATTTGCTATGGATATGTTTTAAAGACAAGAAAGCATTATTTACCATTAAAATCAGTCGATCAAATGATGGAGGAATCCCTGATAGTTCCTACATTATAAACACATGGTCAATTTACGAGGGGAAATCAATGAATCTTCTCAATCACCCTTTACCAAATCAACAGAAAGAAAAATATAAATGTTACAGACGAATTGATCATTCAGTTTAGGGGAAATTACACGTACCTACCCTATACTTGTCGCCTTTTGTACCTGGATACCCTAAACTATTTTTCGTTACTTGTGGCTACCCGGAACTTTCCAGAGTTCAATTTTTAGAGCAACCTAGAAAGACACACTCAACCCAAATCCAAACACTAGCAAAATCCTTACTCACGAGTCTAATTTCAACCAAATAAGAACCTAGACCCGGCGATTTTTGGTAGCAAAACCCAAACTCACAAGCCTAAAAATTGACTTGGGAAAGTTCAGGGTAGTTACATGTAACGAGAGGGTATTCAGGTGCAAAAGGTGTCAAGTACAAGGTAGACACGTGAAATTTGCCCTTTAGTTTATTACAATGAACAAGCTTGCTCTAACACGTTAACAACTAGCTGCAAAACTTTATGATCCCAAAATCCACTAAACTAGCTCCGTAACCATATGTTTTACCTCAGACATTATCCAAACTATTCCATTTCTCAAATTAGAGACATCTCATCATCTAATCAACGAAATAACCAAAAATATTAGCAAACTAGGCTTCAAACAAGTAACTGCCAGTCTAGAAACAAACAAGAAACCTTGTACAGCGATCTGAGTTTATCCGGAGGCAGCATTCTCTCACTCTGATTCTCATCTGAGCTGCACATAGGCGCACGAAAACTCTCCGGGCCACTAACATCACCCAAAATGAAGAAATCACAATCAACAATTCAGAAACTCCAATAAGAAAAAACAAACAGAAACACGAAAATCGAAATAAACAGCACTATTCAATGTTCATGAAGATTCTCAGGAAGCAAACAGGGAAAAAGAAATGTCTACCTGACGCCGGAAAGAGCCGGTTTGACGGGGAAGAAGCCAAAGACGAAGAGTGAGAGACCGATCATTTGAATGATCACTGCAGCTGTAGCGAAAACTGTCAATCTCGCGCACGTTAGCGACGACGACATTGCTGTAAACCCTAGCCTTCTCGAATTCTTCTTCTTCAGTGATAATTGTCTTCGTAGATCTCATAGAGAGAAAAGAGAGAGTAACGACGCAGGAAGGAACACGAAGAACTTTCAGTTGGCCAAACGAAGAAGACGAATTTTCTTGGCCGGACAAGGGCTTTTTCGTCTTTTAACTCCTCAAATATTGAAGAAGTACATTTTTGAGTTAACATTTCCGGTTTTGGATTCAAATTTAAGTTTTTACAGCTTCATATTTAGAAGATCTATCTCGAACTCTAAAAAGTGAGGATTGTAAGCTTCTAATTGGATTTCAAATTTTACGCATAAAAAGTGAAAAATTGTACAAGTTTATCTGATAAAAAAATATATCCGACATGTTTCATGCAATTCAAGTATGTAAAAATGTTGGTTGAGATCCAAATTGTTTGCTTTACTCTCTACCTTTGGTGAGTTTTGATCGAAGCTGTCACTTCAGGTTTCATGTCAAAATTTGAATTCAACCTACACAAATTTTCCTTGGGCAAACTCGATTGCCAAAAGAATGAAATTGAGTATTCAAAAATTCAAGTCGAAATTGTGCTATCGATGTGACCAAAGAACTGAAAACACATATAACTCAGCAACAACAAGAAATGGTTACTCAAAAAAATATACACACAATCAAGACACAAGAAACCAATACTGTTCCCATAATCAATTACACACACAAAAACTGTTAATATCAGAATAAAAATAAACTACAATACACATAAATATCAACTCTTTACAGTTCCAAACACACAAAAATGCAATTGCCTCGACAAAATACACAATAAATTATACAATATTGACAACAACAAAAAAAATAAATAATAAAATAAAAATAAAATAAAATAAATAAAAACCAGAAAAAGGGCACAACATTTTACCAATTTCTCTTCATTCATGATCTCACATCCTTCAGCACTCCACCCTTTTCAAGCTCGCCAACTAGATCCCGAAGAGCCGGAACCTTCATGGCCAAAGTCCGGTAAAGTCTAGAGTAACGAGCCCGAGTTCCATCTGCGGTTCTACCAAGGGCGAGCAAGCTAAGAGCCTCAGGAAGTTCAGAGAATACTTCTTTCAGCTCCTCTAAGCTCATGTTTTCCAGAACAGATGGTTTTGGTACAACCCTAATAATTTCACCGCCTTTAGGTTCTTGAACACGTGTGTCTGCCTTTATGACCAGTTCAGACTGTGAATTCGCACCACATTTGATAATGAATGGGGTTGAGGTGCCAGTGTTGAACTGTAGGACGTTCCACTGTGCCACATCGGTTTCAGTTCCAGACCCCGAATCTGAAGATGGTATTGCTGGCTGTGATGTTTCTTGTAGGCGATCATCTTCTTCATGAATTGACTGCAGCAATAGAAGAAAAATTAAATACATGATAGATTATCGGAAATGAACAATCAACTGAGGAAATTCAGATTGATCCCAACATATCTAAAATGTCTGACCCGTGAAAGGTGAAATCAACAAAAAATATACTAAGCACAAGTACCTCTACTTCAAAACGAGCATCAGCTATTTGACTCTGAGCGCATGGGTGATCAATGTCAAGAAGGGACGGCATGCGTTCTGCAAGTTCATCCAGAGTCGCAAGCATTGCTTTCTTCTTACTTTTACTTAAGGTTCTTACAGAGGTTTGTCGCATGATATCCTGCTCAGTATTTTAACCATGCTCTATAATTATTTAACAACAATCCAATCACAAATGATCTTATAAAAGCTGGAGCAATTTTGTTATGAGACAAGTACCTTGACTTGCTTTAAAATGCTATCAAGAGAAATCAAAGAAGCTAATCGTGCATCTTCAGCTGCAGTAGATGGGTGTCGAATTGGTGATGCACCGCCTTCCAGTGTTAGTAAAGCTATATCATTCCTCATCTGTTGCAAAATCTGATTATAGTAACAAACATAACGTTACGGTTCGCCCAGCACTTTCAGAGCCCAAGTGTAAAATCAACAAATATTAGTCACCACAGATATTGCAGAATAATTGCTAAATAACTTAGCAGGCTTGACTATCTATTCCCTTTTTTCTATAAACAATGCTTCAGTTCACCAAAATTTCCTTTTTATCTTAAGTTCTTGCACTCGTCAAATAAATGATTAATTATAGCAGTATATTGACGATGCCAGCTATTGGATTATGTTAGCGTTTGTAATTAAGCTATATGTTTAGAGCATAGAAGGTTGGAACTACTTATCATAAGAAACTATGATTACTTGATAAAGAAAATAGAGTTTCAAGAAACGGTTACCAAGCAAGAATAATACCTTTCTTCGCTTGTGATCAACAGACTCAAGCGCTGATCGTAGCTTTGCCACTTGTGCTGTGTCATCTGCCTGTTCAGTTGCCAATGTGCCAGCAATGTCCTAAAGAAATTAAAAATTAGGAAATGTGCAACAATCAAACACATACCCAAGAGTTCGCAACTTAATAATAAATCAGAAAGAACAAAAGCAAGAAAAGAAGAATACGCCGATATTTAGGGATGACCAGACATATTAGAATTAATCTAGTGAACATGGATATGCATAATAATAAAATGTAGACGTAATGAATTTATATATAAACAGATGATGCAGTTGAGGGGTCGAGGTCGACGGTCATAGTTAAGCAAGTTATAGGTCATTCACCAGAATTGCTTGCACAAGTATTTTCAGTCATCTGGCATTTGAAACACTCGTTGTAAGCACCTTGATATGTTTATTCAGAAGAGCTACTCAATATATAGTTTCACCTAAGAACAAGGTGTACCTTCAAATGCTGCAATTGAGAAGTATAGACCCTCTTTGCATATTCAGATAGGAGCAGTCCAAGAGCATCTGTATTGGGAGGCATCGCAGCACCAAGTCCAGCCATCCAACCGTCCATTATTGCAGTTGAAAGAAGCTCTAATTGACCCGTTGCCCCACCATGACTTTCTTCTCCAGTGATAGAAAGAAATTCAAATTTTTCAGCAAGCCATGATCGAATTTGACGTTGCAACTCACCAGCCGGGGTGTGAACAAAAAGAGCAGCAAGGGACTTATTTCCAACTGCAAAACTTTTGGCTTCCTCTGTTATCTCCCTAAGCTTTCCACCAGTAACATGCTGCCTCCAAGTGCCCTGCACATTTTAGTTCATAAACAAAATTGACATGTATTTTTTGAACATGAATAATTGGCTGACAGAAAAAAACTTACACAAGTAAAATAGCAATATATATGTAGATAGTGATAGTAAATAGAATCAGAAGTTTCTACAGGACAACAAAGCTTTGACAACAAAAAAATTCCCTTTTTCTTCTGGTTGATTTGCGATTCCAACTAAGAATCTACAACCTTGGAGGGGGGCATCCTCAGGTAATTATCTCAGTTAGTACCCAATGCTTCAGCTCGAGGCTAGACATCTCAGGATGGGGGCTCAAAAATCAAAGAGCTCTAGAAACCTTAGGAAGAAAATAAACAAACAACAAGAGCAGCTACCTCATCAATTCCTCGTAGCTTTAAAACAACTGATGAAAACTTGGACTTCTTTTCTGGCTTTAAATTCACTTTAAAGCCTTGGATCTGCTCATCAGCATATCGCACAGGAGATCTTCCCGGGCTGCTACCCCTGCTGGAAACTCTACTGCGTCCAGTATTAGCCTTTTCCAGAAAGCACTCAACAGATGAAATCTACTAATCAAAAGAAGGAATTATTGGTTATATCAATAAAGACACAACTCACAACACAAATTTTCAAACAAGAAAGCCTTTTAAAGAAGAGTGATGGAATGTACTCTTTTGTTACCTTGATGGACTGAAGCTCTGGTGATCTAGCAAGCAAAGATCTTATATACAAAATCCTAACACGGGAAACAAGCATGGTATCCATTACTCTCTTTGGTTCCATTTTACGGATGAAAGAGAAAACGGCATCTCTAATTTCAGCAAGTATTTCATGCTCTCTAGAAGCACCTGCTTTAATAACTGCAGCCAAAACCTGCAATTTTATATGACAGATTACATTGCATAGTAATGAAATTGCCTATAAATATTAGCACAAAAATGTGTTATAAAGACTATTTAATAAAAGGTTTTAATTTAGAAAAAAAAACAAAAATAATAATGGCAAAATTTTGATGAACACTGTGATCATAAGACAGATAGTTCGGTTACTTCGGTAAATGGACTATTAAAGCAATCATCAAACCTACCAGCATCAATAGCTTGTTTGCTCCATCAGAAATTGCAGCAAGACTGTCATATTGATCAGGATCGAAATCATTCAGAGCAGCAGTCAGATACTCCCCAGCTGGGGTTGTTTTAACTTTCTCATAACCAGATTTGACTAAAGCAACAGTGCCGTCAGTAGTCTTATCAGTTGGCGATGATGATGGAACAAAATCCATAGAACACCCTTTACCATTCACATTATCATCATTCCTGAATAAAAACATTGACAAAAAGTGCAGTACGTAACATCGACTGAATAAATGTGCAGAGGAAAAGGCCAAAAAACCATAAGACAATGATAATAATCATCAGATTGGACTGCAAATTGTACCTCCCAAGGTCCTGAGGCTGAATGTTTGCTGGTTTACTGGATAATGGATTAGACACCTGGAAAGAAAGATACCAAATTCTTGTAAGAATTAGCCATATCAAGGCTTACAAAAATATGCAATACACAAACACAGTAAACAACAGAGAAAATACTAAAACAATTACTATTCACAGTCAATTTGATAACATTTCCTCACGTTTCTCTGTATGTAGCCACCACAAAATTCATAAGCTCTAGTGTCTAGATATCACTTGTATGGTAAGACTAAGTCTAGAAAGATTGTAAACACATCAGGTCTTCAATGTGCGTAACCAAATAGTTATCTTTACAACTAACCGGGATCAATAAAAACAGTCTAACAGATACAGAGTAATCAGTGTGTTGAAGTGATGCCAAAGCCAAACTATGAGCCTTCCTTCATAGATGATAACATTGATGTCATAAGCATCCTCGCTCCTACTTTTCACTAAAGCATTATTCATCCTACATAAATTATCACTCAACTTCCAATGCCTCATTTAATAGGCAAGATGTAACACTTTAGTCAACATCAAAATGGAGAGTGAATATTGACAGTGTAGCTCAGAGTATCATATAGCTTACCGACTGAGGAAGAAAGTGCTAACTAACATGAAAATGTGCATAAAATCCCACCCATATCATTAAGTCAATAAGGATATCGCAAAACCAAAAATGAAGTTGAAATGCAGTTTAATGAAACCCAACAAACAACCCCAAGGAAAAAGGATGGATTCAACAATGATCATAGTCAGCATAACAAGGAAATAAGGTCAATGTTACAATATAGAGATAATTGGAGCATAAATTATTTTCTTGCAAATAGAAATATACATTTCATTAAAATATATCAAAAAAGTAATTATTATTCAAAAATGGAGAAAATAAATTACCAGGGGAGATTGAACCAATGATGCTTTCTCCGTTAATCTGTTGAACAATTTCTCATTTTCTTCATGAAGCCTCTGAAAAGGTGACATTTTACACTCCCATATTAGAGTCCGGTATCATATGGATTCGTATGTGTAACTAAAAATTGGATTAGAAGGGAACAGATACATTATCAAGCTCATTACGTAATGTATACATTGACTGCCATCTTTAGTATATCATTCATTGAAGTTTAAATATACAGATATGATTCATCAGAACGGTACTGAAAACAGAGCCATCCTAATCCTGAGATTTCAAATACACTTTATGAATCTTTTCAAAAGTATACCTTACTATGTTCAGGTGGCATGGAAGACTGTTTTATGCACTATCTCTTATACTCTTCTTCCCATGTTTTTCCACTTACATACTCAGAATAAATCTTAAATAAAACGATCACTATTTCTTCGCCCTACAGTTCATGTATGCAATGATTGTTTTTGCTGCATAAACCTCCATGGTCCAATATAGATAAACTAATCCCCAATCTTTATACGACTCCAGTCTCCATGCATGTCTGGCCAGACTAGTAACTAAAACATTATTCACCTCCATCAATAGAAGTGGAGCTTCCTTCCTACTAGTTGTCTAAACCAAAGATAAGGAAGAAGCCAGGAGAACTGAAGATTGTGGAAGAGTTGAGAGGTTAAAGAGAGTGTGATATGGCTTCTTTAGTAGTGGAAGTATTTAGAGGGGAAAAGAATGTGCTCAATGTCAAATCACAAAACTACCTTATATCTTTTGAACCCCATGTGCCATGACAGAGCTGAAATTTGAAACGAGACAGAAACAACAGATAATCTAAGAAGATTTCTATACCCTTACAGCTGAACAAGTAAAAACCTCAATTACTAAGCAATGAACCGTGATCATTTTAAGAAAACTACCATTCATGTAAGTATGTAACAGAATCCATTCATCTAGAATTTCAAACATAGCAGACCTCAATAAGTGCATCACGTTTCTTGAGTTCCTCTTCAAGTTTCTTGGTTACTGATGAATCCAACACATCCCCGGTTGCATTGGAATGTGACAGAACTCCAGGTCCTGATTCTGAAACTACATTTGACCTTGTTTCGCGAGAACGAAGGGCTTCATTGTATTGTGATTCCATGCTTTTTACTTTGGCCTACAACAGAAAAGCTAAAATTTAGTTATACTAAAAACTTATGATGCATAGAAGAGCTATCCTGATCACAAAATTCTTGTCCTTGGTATATAATCGTAAAGCAGAAAATCAAAGATAATGCTCCATTTGAACTGCCAATAAGCAAATGAGAAAACTACAGAAGAAGATACGGCATACTTGTGTTGTGCCCCCACGAAAGAGGCTTTTCTGGGTTGACAGCAACACTTATTTATGAATGGTGTTGCATTTTAGTCATTGTCTTCGGTTATTTCTTTTCCTAGTTTGGGTTACAGATTCACAAGTGATGCAAAATGCAGTTGCTTCACCAAAAGCTTGACATGCAGACATCAGCAATGTAGGAGTCTTGTGACCTAGAACATTGGTCATTTGTGCTTGACGAAGTTCATCTATTAGACAATGTATGCTTGTCATTACTTATTATCTCTTAACTACTTATGTACTAGAGTCTTAAGAGGCATTTAATATATTATCAATTCTTTTACCATTCTTGTCCCTTATTCTTCCAACAGTACAGAAAATTGACGCAATGATGACAGAATTTGATCTTGCTGAAGTTTTTGTGGTTAGAATTTGCACTAACACTTGAAGAGATTCCCCATGCTTTCCGTAATTCATGTTTCAACAGCCCATAACTCATAACATTGCATGTGTGTAGGGGAGAGAGAGAGAGAGAGAGAGAGAGGGGGAGGGAGGGAGGGAGGGAGGGCAAACCTGCAAGGTCTGAATTGTTGAATCTCGCTGTTGTATTTCCAATTTTTGGTCTTGCTCCAACTGCAACAGCTGAGCAACTTGACTTCTGAGCTGAGCATTTTGTTCCTTCTCTATCTTATGCTTGTCTTCAAGTATAATATTCTCCGACTGCATCAAAAAAGAATAATGAAATAGCTTAGATACAAGCTCATCTGAAGTGGTTATATGATCTCT
>JAYMSZ010000657.1:0-18135 GCA_036897665.1 Pelargonium citronellum
CGCCGGACACAGACGTCTTTCCTTCTTTTTCATTTATTTATTATTATTTTTTAATTATATTTTTTAGAAAATAAAAATATGAGGTATTTTGGTCTTTTTAGCATTAACTAACAGAATTATGGACGGAATCAAACTGTGCATAGTTCAAGGTAGTCCAAAGTTACGACCCTAAGTTTAGGTTAGTAACTTGCAAAATGGGTATAGTTCAGGGGTGCTATCTATAATTTCTCCTATATTAGTAGTGAAACCCAATCATCAAGACTTTTTGTCGTAGAAGAGTTCTACATCAACACACGTTTAAGACACATTTATTTACTCTGGGTCGACTAGTAAAACTTTTATAATTAACTAACTTCTTCTTCTTCTTTTTTTCTTTCCAAAAATGATATAAGAACACTCATTTTACTATTTTCTTATAAACAATAAAATGAGTGTGAACCAAGATTATTTGGAATTAAGTGCAGTAAATCAGAGACCCAAAATATTAGGAAAGATGACTAGAGAATTCTTTTAATTTTTCTTTTTCAAAAAAAATTACGTAGTTTTGATTCTTCTCAATCACTTATTAAAAATTACGTTGTTTTTAGTATTTGACTTATCTCTATTTTACTATTTTCTTAACAAAATAGAACATTTTAAAGGTAATATTAATTTCATTAAGAATAATAGTGACTTATTGACTCAATTACGAAACGACTTGACATATTTTCAAATACTACAACAATTTAATTCGCATAACTCGAATGTTCATACGAATTAAATAGAAGACCACAAATAACGATTACATATCTACTACATACTAGTACAATTATCACTATCATACTTGATCTCTCTTGTGACTTTTCTACTTCCATCATCTTTCCATGAGTGAATATAATAATTTCACAATTACTAATATTAATAGAAGTTCCGTCAATATTATCCATCTTCCTCCTAAAATTTCAAGAACACACAACACTTGAATATGAACATGAAGATGAAGAATGAAGAACATCTTCATTATACTTTGGTATGTTTTTATTAGTGATATATTTTTTTAAGCTTAACAAGACTCTTGGTTCATTTGTCTTTCTTTATACAAGTACTATTGTTCAAACTCCAAATATACATCACTACCAACACTTCATTTTAGATTAATATTTTAAGCATGTTGTTTTTTTATGAAATATTGCACTTAACAATTTTTTTTTTAATTGAGTTCATCTCTATTGATGTAGAAATCTAATGAGCATCCGGATTGGCACTTTTGTACACTTAAAGAAGAGAAGAAATGTATAGATCCTATTATGAAACAAGAGGATGTTGGAATGAATATTGATATGGATTTCAATAATCCATCCAACGATGATGTCATTTTAGACATCGATTATGGTTTTGATTTGAATAAATTGCACTATGAAGAGGGAGAACTTCATGCAAACAAGGAGATTCAACAAGTTATATTGAAGATGCTCAAAATAATTCTTCCAAATTTCTTTTAGTATGTGAAAAATATGGCAATGTATTGGAATTGAATGAATGAAAATTATTTTATTTGAATGGTACTTCCCATTCATGTGAGCTTTTGATGTTCTTTTACTACTTTTTTTTTCTATCAATATGTTTCTTAGATCTTTTGTGATCTCTAAATATGTTTATGTTTCCATTTCTCATATTTTTGTTTTTGTATACATATGAGTATCAAATCAAATGCAACTTCTGTTTGAATTTTTATATTATTATACTTTAATCCACAAGTTAAACATTACATCAATAATTAAGACAATATTGAATTAAAAGAATTACATAAGTTTGGTAATGTTTGAATGCAACCCACGCAAATGAAAACATATGTATTCATACTAATAATACTACCAACTGGAAAGCTAAATAGAATAAATGTTCAAACTTCAGAAGAAAAAAAATTGAAAAACTCTAAACTTCCAAAATTACTGAACTTTCTAATACAAAAATTGCAAATTTCTAGCATTGAAAGTACAAAAAAAAAATCCCTACAATATCAAGTAGTTCAACTTAACTTGATAACATGTTTATTACATTTTGAATTAGGGTTGGATCGCAAGCTATTTGTATTGGAAGACGACCTTCCCTTTCAAGTGCAGCTTTATGTAAATGTGGAATTTTGTATTTGTTCGAACCTCCTACTTTCATGATCTCCACCATACACAATTGTAGAGTCAAAAAAACATTGTTAACTTTTGTTGAGGGATATTCTTCGAATGACTTTTCAACAACATGAATAAGCTCATCAATTGTCTTCACGCACTCCTTCTGTTGTAATGATTGGATAGAACTGAAAAATCCCAAATCCAAGATATTTAAATCTGGTGAATTTGGTGGTTGACACATTAACCGAATGTCAAAACCATTTTGCGATCCTATTAGTCGAAATTCTTCGTCACTTGGATCAACATGTGGTCTCGCATTATCTTGTTGAATGAATATGGTATTTCTTGAATCCTCCCTTGGCCACTTAGCTTTTATTGCCGGTATAACCTTTTCCAGTAAACAAGCTCTTACGACTTCTCTATTCACCGAGTTAATCGGTTTTGTTTCTAAGGTCCCCGCTTCTCTGTTTCTACTTCGCCTCTGAGCTGGTTGCTTAGTGACAAAAGTAAATACTCCTATTTTTCCAGAAAACACTTCATTGCCTTGGTTATCAAATCTTGGACGAGCCATGGCAACCAAAAACATCACCTTTCCAATGAAATTCTTACTTTGACAGGTACGCAAAGGTTCTTCTTCCTCGGGAAGCAAATAATACCTTTCGGATTTTTTTGTCATATAAAACCACTTCTCGTCGATATGAACAACATTGTACATATCAACAAATTTTGGTTCATATGGAGAACTATTTTGGTCTAACATAGACATACAAAATTGCAACCGTGCTATTTTTTGTTCCTCTTTTAAAAGAGGTTTTATAGCATTTGTGTGACGCCGAAAAATTCCTTGCTTCAACAATCTATGCAACTTTGTATGATTGACATTCAAAGCTTGGGAAAGTGATCTTAAAGTTGTTCTTTGGCGTAAAGGAATGTTCATCATAGGAGTAAGATCAACTTGAGCTCTCTTACGACCACAATTTTTTATTCTTCTTTGGGACACATCCACGACTCCACCATTAAGAGTATCTTTTCCTCGTTTCCAAATTCGTTGTATTGTTCGTAAGGAAACCGAAAATAGAGATGCAACTTCTTTGGTCGTAGATTTTTTTAATTTTCCATTGACGCTTCTCTCCAATAAAGCATTGTAGATCGCCCATCTTTGATCATTGATTAAGTTCTTTCTAGTACGCCGTACTATTTGCTCTTCTTGAGAAACAATATGTGCTACACATTAAAGAAAAAAAATTAATACGATGAAATTAGTTATATGAATTAGCCCAACAATAGTAAAACAAATACTAGACACAATATGCATATGTTCATATATGAAATAAAAACAATAAAAACTACAAATAAAATATAAACAAATTGGAGTCATATTAATAATTGAAAAACATCATGCATTCAACCAACAATACAACACTATATGTGTGAATTGGAGTGTAAAAAAAATTATCATAATGAAGAGATGACAATCTAAAATCAAATTAAAATATAGTAACAAATAAAAAGATGTGATAAAGTAAAACCTGAAGAAAATTCATCATCTTCTTCTTGGTTGGATTCAACGTTCAAATCAACATTGAGATCAAATACAATAGGCTCAGCATTGAGATCAAGTACAATAGGCTCAACATTGAGATCAATATCCATTTTTCAAACAATGGAAGTTTTTGGTCTTGAACTAGTTTTGAAAGTGGTAATCAATGTTGAGATAATATATAGAGTTTGAAAAGGTTTGGTTTTGCCTCCAATCAAAACTTCCAAATTTTAATATGTTTAGGCTCTTTCAAATTTTCAAATTAATGTGTTGTCTTCTAAAATTTTAAAATTTTGGCTCTTCCAAAACTTCAAAATTTTGGTGATATTGTGATTTCATAATTTGGTGAAAACAAAACATTTTAATTTTAATTTTAATTTTTTAGAAAACTTTTGGAATTACAATCAATTGATAACATAAACAATATAGTTGCAGTTAATGAATGATGACATATTGTTTTTCTAACAATGACACACTTTAGTTCATTTTGGGAGCAATGGTAGGAGAACTACGAACTTTTCTATTCTCATGACATGCAAATATATATTCTTTTGTCTTATATGAAAGTTGGAAGGTTTTTTGGGTAGAAAAGTAGAAAGATTTTAATATTAAAATAAAAAAAGTTGTGTGCTAGTAGTAGAGTTCAATTATATCTGTAAAAATAGTGTAGAAACATTAAATGCTTTATGTCATTGTTTAGGGGCAAAAAAGTAATTTATTCCATTTCCTTAATACTTGAGAAGAAGGTTAAAACGTCAATTAATATGAAACGGAGGAAGTATCACTTAAGCTATGCAACAAAAATAGCTCTACAGTGTATAAACTCAAATAATCAACCTTATATTGTCAACCGGGAGACTCAAACACGAGCTTTCAAAGAAAATTCAAAGCAGTTAAATTGCTTGTCCCAACCTGCTTTGATTATTTTTCCATTTTAATTTACAATATGTTCATTTTTTTATTTTCTTGCTTCAAAATATCAAATATGTGTATTGGGCCATTAATTGCATAACAAGGGGGGCCATTCTACTACACAAATTGGGGATATTCATTGTGGGTCTACTTATCTAGACACGTTGATTTCATTTGATTTCATAGAATCAAAACAAAATAGCATTTTCACTCTTATAAATACCCATGACTGATGAATGACATGAAAGAAAAAAATACATAAATTAATTAAAGGACAAAACTCCCTTTTCCTCTAACTAGAAACCATGTGACCCTCAGATTGAGAGTGAAGACATAAATCACAAGAAATCCTCCAAAACTATATCCGCTGGAACTTGATATCCAAAAACCATGGAGTAATCATCCATCTCATCACAACCATACTTTGGCACTCTCCAACTCTTGGCCACCTCTGAATCTTCCACACTGCTCAGGAGCTCCAACACCTTTATTTATATCACAAACATCACACAATGATTGTTCTTTTTATCAACAACCATACAAACACCTAGACTTGAAACTGACGCCTTAAAGGAATCAAGTGAAATCAACCGCCTACCCTACTGAGTGTTCATAAATGATCGTTTTTGTACATACCTCATTCATGGTTGGACGGCAGATTGAGGATTGCCTGATGCAATAGGACGCGGTTAACACCATCCTGGACATCTCACTAGTGTCGTAGTTGCCTCTCATTTTGGGATCAGCTAGCTCACCAATGTCCCCACATTCCATCAGAGGATTGGCCTGTTTATTATGAGTTGATTAACTAAAAAGTTGAGGTCAATGAGAAGAAGCAACATATTGTTACATACCCACAAGAGCAGGCTTTGCTTTGATGAGTCCACTGGCTTCCTTCCAGTTATGATCTCCAGAAGAAGCACCCCAAATGCAAAAACATCTGTTTTCTCTTCCACAATACCATGCATAAAGTACTCTGGTGCTAAGTACCCAAATGTGCCCTCTATTGGGATCACAGCATGGTGTGTCCATTTGTTTGGAAGCCACTTTGCCAGCCCAAAATCTGTGATCTGCAGATTTGCAAATATTAATGTTGTCAACAACTTAATTGTAGGATTCTGATAATGATCTTGTCTAATTTGCTTCACTTCACCTGTGGTTCATAATCTGGCCCGAGAAGGACATTAGAGGCTTTGATGTCGCGGTGAATTATTCTGTGCTTGCAGCATTTATGAAGGTAATGTAGACCCCTTGCAATCCCAACAGCAATCTTGTACCTAAGTGCCCAATCAAGTGACTGACATGTCTTTCCTGAGAACTCTCAAGACAAAGGTTGTACTTGTACATATTAGGCATGTTCTTGGAATGCTATATAAAGATTCTTTGTAAATGGGATATATTTTGTTTACCGTGCAATGCAGATGCCAAATTGCCATTTTGAGAGTAGTTGAAGATGAGATAGAGCCCGTTTTCGATGCAGCATCCTACTAGGCTTGCAGTGTTGGGATGACAAACATGTCCAATTATGCCCAATTCCAAGAGGAACTCTTTTTCTTTGGTCTCATCATTGTTGTCTTTGGCCAACCTCTTCACTGCTATGGTCCTTCCGTCGCGAAGATCTCCTCTATACACTTCTGAGTACCCGCCTCGACCCACAATGTTATCTGTAATGACTCAAAACAATCAGAAATTTGGTTCAGCAGAAAGATAAAAACATAATTGGAGTCTTCAAAACCCCTTACCCGGGTGGAAGTCATTTGTAGCGCGCGAGACCTCCTCAAAGCTGAAGCATGTTAACAATGATTCCTGCTTTTCCTTGCTTGCTAGTCTGCTGTTTTGTTTTCGCAGTGGCGAAAGGAAGAACGAGGAGATCGATTTGAAGGATGATGAATGCTTTTTCATGTTGGATTGTTCTTTACATTTGGGAGCCGGAGGAGGGGACTCTGTGATGCTCGAGTCCTCCTCGAGGCTAAAGGTGTCATCTTCTGTGCTTTGTGATTCTCCTTCAATCCCATCTAGTACAGTTCTTGGTGAAGACTCAGTAATCTTTTGTTTTGAGCCAATGCCCACACCCCTGCCATTTTTCGTGTTGTTCGACCATTTTGAGCTCAATTGATGAATATCATCTGTAAGGGATATAAAGATCCTGTGATGCTTGAAAATGAGAAGTACAAATTGCTTGCAAGTAGCTCTGAACAGCACTGACCTTTGAAAAATGTTGAATTTGGAGGTGATTTGTGTTGTATGTGCCCAGATATTGCTACTGAGACAACTGAACAGCCTTTTGGGGCATGTTCAAGAAGATATTTGGCAATGTGGCTACTATTTCTGATTCATCACAAAGTGGAAAAGGGGAGGATAAACAATGAATAAAAGTTGAATCATGATAAATCATACAAATTGTTGCAATGTTTAACTGATTTTCTTGCCTATTTAACTTGTTTCGTGAACCACAGAGAAGTACAAAATCAGCTGAAATGGATTTTGCTTCCTCTACTATGCCTCTTCGAATACTAGAGCTGTACCTTACTTTAGCCTCAAGATTTATCTGCAAATATTAGACAACTTAATAAGCATAATTGTACATTGCTGTTAAAATCTTGGTAAATTGCATATAAGATAGTACACTAAGACCTGCTTCAATTGGCATGTCCCAGCGAATTCTCCAAGCAAAGATATGACATAGGCTTTTGCTTGGCGAAACTGTGATCGGAGTTTTGTCGTCAATTGACCCTTCTTTGCCTCCTCGCCAACTATCGATTAAGAAACACTTTAGTTACATGTAAGTAATTGATATATAAGTGAGTGCATGAGTTTATAGCTAGACTCAAGTACTAATCAATTGTCATACAGATTACAGACCCAAAACATGTATGGCAACAATGGTGTCATGTGGATGAGCAAGAAAAGTGATTGCCCAAGAGAGAAGCTCTTTGCTAACATCTGGGTCTTGAGAGATGCCAATGAGTATTTTAGATGGAGCTGAGGTCACCATTGTTTGCAAATATGTTCGGGATTGAACGAAACCTTTTGAGTAGTGATGATCGGACAATGGATCGACGCAGAGAGTGAGAGTGAGAGGTCAAGAGTATATATATGTAGGGGAGGAAGAAGAGTATGATTATTCAAATATTATTCTTGTTTAAGAAGCATAAGAGGCTTTAAAATAGGTGCTTTGGGGTTTAAGCAAAGGTGGTGTGGACAGTGGTCACATAGAGTTGATTTGTCTTGCTATGTAAGCCAAACTACACAGCAAACAATGCAAGAAACTGGTAAAAAGAAACAAAAACTTTCTTGGATTTGGTAGGAAAGGAGGGTCCTCTTTTCTCAAAAAGAGCATAGAGGCTATCACTTTGTCATCAATGAAACTTGGAAGAGACACTTTCTTCATCATGTATGTTAGTTAACATTGCTTTCATTTCTTCATGATTCCAAGAATATTATGATGGGAAATTGTTTGTCTTGGACTGTACATTAATTCAACATTATGAATGTGGATATTCATTGTGATTCAAATTACAATTTATATATGTAAAAATATAATTTAATGATGTTCATAGACATTAATGTACCTATTTTACAACATCAACGTGCATGCTTAATTGATTCCTCAGTAGGAAAACTATCTCCACTTTGCCCTTCGATCATTGTATCTTCTCTTCTACATGTCAATATGTGTAGCAGGCTGTTTAGAAATGGAGCAAAGGTGTATGTGGGACTTGTAATCACATTATCCTTTTCTTCACAGCTCACATTGGTATGTTCTGAAGTTTTCCAGAATTTAAGTTGTACGTAAAGAAAACTTTTGTTACAACAATGTTGTTTGCTAAACCGTTGGAGAAAATGGCTAATTTGTTCATCGAAATTTTAAGAGACAATCTGATTAGTACTAGAATTTTAATTTTGACCAATTTTGTACTCAAATGGAACTTCTCATGGCCTAAGTTTTCCATCCAATTTTTGATGCGATGTCAATTTGAGATTAACAGTGTAGGTAGTTGCCACATGTGGGCTATTCTAGTGAGGGCCTTATGGTGGGTTCGGTCTGGTAACGTGACATCTATTATAAGCGTTGGGATGTCCTTCTGCCGCTACTTGTCACCTATGGGCTAATCTAGTGTGATACTTTAGTAATGTTACACTCATTATATAGATAGTATATGATCGCAAGAGAAATTCAAACTTAAAAGGCTAAATTGCTTTAGCCTAGCTACAATTACAAAGTTTGGTTTTTTTAGGCACTCCTTCCTCTATGAAGTCATTTTTCTTCTATACTCTCTTCCAATGGCATGGCCCTTGACTTCCGTTGCCGAAATAGCTCTCTCGAGTTGCATCTAGTGGACTTTTTTTAAAAAAAATTTAATGTCTGTTCAAGAGACTGCTGTTTTGAAAGACTTAATTTGGTATTCAAAATTTCAAATGTTATCTTGGGTTCAATTTTTTTCCAGCTTTTGTGTGTTAATGTATCTTCTTTTGGCTGGTCTCTTAGAATCTTATTTAAAACTTCCTCTTTGCATGTATAAAAAATGTACAATAGAGCTTCAACTTTTAAGGTTATAAGAGGATCTTAAGAACCAATTGAAATTCATATTAAAAAAATAGAACAATGCGACCATAATTCATATCAACAAACACTAAGAGCTAGCAATAGTGAAATGAAGCAACAACAATGACAACAATAATAATAGTCTTGCACATACAGCCTATTGCTTGGCAAATCTCTTGTGATCCGCATGGCGCCTAAAGGGATCTTGCATCTTCTGCACCTCCATCGCACCAAACACACCAAATGCATCACTTGCGCTCTCGTCGCGACCACCATCATCGCTTGTTTGGTCATCAAGTGCCAACAAATCATCTCCATACTTGACACTCTCAATTCTCATATTCTGCATCACCTTCCCTTTGCTGCCCTCGTATCCTTTTAGCAAGCTCACCACTTCCTTCATCTTTGGCCGCTTTTCGGGCTCGCTCTGCACGCACAACGCCGCCACGTTTATAGCTTGTTTGAACTGGTACTCATCGAAATTGCCTCTCAGCTTGGGATCGGCGATGTCCTTGAACCTCCCTTTTACAATTAGGGGCTCCGCCCATTCGGTGATTGTCCTTTTGACACCTCCCGGGAGCTTTTCAATGGGCTTTCTCCCGGTGAGAATCTCGAGTAAGAGAATCCCGAAGCTGTAGACGTCGCAGCTCTCGGAGACCTTTCCCCACATGGCGTACTCGGGTGCTAGGTACCCCAATGTGCCCTTCACCCGGGTTGTCATGTGGCTTACGCCCTCTGGGATCAGTTTTGCGAACCCGAAATCAGCGACCAGTGGCTCGAAATTGGAGTCTAGGAGCACGTTACTAGCCTTGATGTCTCTATGGATGATGTGGGGTGTTACTTCATGGTGCAAATACCTAAATTTAACAAGTAACAACCAAGAATTTCTCTTAGATCTAATGGAATCATGTTCATTTTCAATGTCATTAACAATCCCTAGGCCTTAGGTGCTCGTATATATTATAAGAGAAGACTTAGTAGGTGCACATAACACGATGCACATTAAGTGTACACAGACTAAGTGTGAGCAGGAGGTCAGCTGATTGACATTACTCTTAAAAGCTATATTTATATATAAAATTTGTAGATAAGAATATTATAATGGACTGAGGGTGATAACGAATATTATAGTAAAGTAATTGAGGGTAGGGGAATGAAATGAACATACACAAGGCCTTCAGCAGAGCCCATGACAATCTTGATTCTCTTTTTCCAATCGAGTTGAGCATCAGTGGCAAATTGGCCGTGGAGATGAGATAGCAAGCTGAGATTAGGCATGTAGTCATACACTATAAGCCGTTGATCCGTCCCAACACAATACCCTCTTAGCCCCAACAAGTTCTTGTGCCTCACCCTCCCAAGAACCTCCACTTCTACTGCAAACTCCATCTCCGCCTTTGAATTCATCGCTTTCAACTTCTTCACAGCAATCTTCAACCACAAGAAAACACAACGCAACACAAATATTTGAATCCAATTCTTGCATTAATTAATTAAAACATCAACAAATAATTACATGTATAATTAATAAATAAATTACTTGAAGACCGTCAGTGGTTTTTCCCCAATAAACGCTTCCAAAACCACCCTCGCCGAGCTTATTCTCCTCACAGAAGCCATTGGTAGCTATATGCAACTCCTTGTATGTGAATATCCTCCATGGGGAGCTGTTGCCTCCACCACCTGTTGTAAGCCTATCATTTAACACAGTTTCAATCGATCGGATCAATATCAATTCGGCTAATAATTCTTGTTAAATATCGAGATTAATAGGCTGATTTACGTACCCTTCCTCGACCTTCTCGGATCCACAGCAACTGAGGGATGATCCCATAGGCAGCAACTATGGGATGAATCCCAAAAATAGAGTTCAAAGTTGAGGTTGCGCCTGGCGATGTGAGATTATACTTGGATCTTTTAAATCCGAATAATGTCGTTTTAGTGAGTGCAATGAAAATTTATTATGTAATGCCAGCCGACCTTGGCCGGCTTCTTATTATTTCTGTCTCACTCCACCTTACCATTACCAGTACTCACCGCAAGTCATGTCATATATATTATGAATCTTTATTACTTAATTATCGTTTATAACGAACAAGGAGATTAGATTTGTATTGCTTGAGATCTCAACTTATATGAATAATATAATAATATAGCAATTCAATTTATGAAACTTAGCTATCTCAATTCTCAATTCACATTCCATAGATAGCAAGTATACTTGACGAGTCTGTGTCACTAATTGGTGTTTTTAATTAACCTTGCTGCTAGTAGTAGTTCATGATGAGCCTTCATTTCAATTCCAAACAGAAGCTGCCAAATGTTTAGATATATATATAATAATATCAATTACTCCTGTCCAAAAATAAGTCTCTATCTATAGAGCCTTTGTGATTATGACGAGATTTTACTCTCAAGCCTGAGACAGTGTTCAAATACTTTCGGAGTTTTTGTTCTTTGATGCATTGTCTCGCGCACATAACTAGTATAAGACTACAAGGCCGTAGTCCATTGAAATTGGGCATCGACGATGAACATTGAAATTAAAGAATACCACTTAGAAAAGAATAACCAAACACATGGACAAGATGGCAAATAATTGAGTATACTTGGTTAACCAATTCAAACATACGCATTATAAGTAACTAATGAGCTAAATTGACCACTTGATATTTATTCATTATCACTATTTTTTATAGCTAAACGATTCTGTTGACAATTAAATGGTACGCTAAACTAACATTTCAAGAGTTGAACAAAAACTATAAATAAATAAATAAATAATTGAAGGACGATACATAGTCTCATCCAAATTCAAGAACTTGTACATTACATTATTGGTAGTTATAGGAATAGACTAATCAGTATTTACATATTGGCATTCAATAGTCAAAATTTCCATGTACCAATATATCAATTTGTTTATTTAGAATTTTTTTAAATAATTGTCAAAAGTCATAATAAGCTCTAGGATTATATAGTAATTTAATTGATTAATTTTTAGTTAGAGTCGCACTCTTGATACCAGACCATGCCACATGGAGACACCACATTTGATGATGACTCCTCATGAATATGCCATTCACAATTATCTTAAAAATTGAGATTCTCTCCCAACATTGCTCCCAATGGCAAAAGGACAATCCAAATAGGAGATTTCGGTCTTTTCAACGAAAAGACATCATAATCTTATGTAGTACAAATAGAATTAGTGTTTAAAAACACCACATCCAAAATATAGAGTGCTCGAAACAACCTTAATAATCTTTGTTTAGAGACTGCAGATCCAGCACCTTCCTCTCTCATGTGAAATAGTTTACCTATATCATCATCCTATCATTCATTACACTTTTGTATTTATATGTCTGTAACATGGTGAATCGTAGTTTCTAAGTCTCTCATTATCAATCATTGTTTGCTTATTTTCTCTATTTCGTATTTCAATTACAACCACAACAACAATCACAAATCACAATCAACATGTATTATTACCTCGAACACTAGAACATGACCTCTTTGCTATTTCTTTCCTATGAATTTGACAGTCTTTATTTACACATTTATATTATTTGACGACTTGAATTTGACTAGATTAATGTTAAAATGAACAAAATTTGAAACTAAATAGAGTTTAAAATGTTGAAATAAGAATTGTGGAAAAGATTCGATGTTGGTTTCTAAAATAGTTAGATAATAATTTAAATAGGTGTATAAAGATCAATGAAGTGAAGCATATATATGGGCCTGAGCCTGGCTGAGAATTAGGCCTCCAATACATTACTTTGGGCCTGGCCTACACTAGTCTGAAGATCGGTTATTGTTCATTTCCAGAAGTAAAATGTGTATCACTTAACTGACACAAGTGTTTTTTTTTTTTTTTTTTATAAGCGACGGAACAGCAGATTTATAGAGGTTAGTGTTTCTCACGTTTAAGTGGGGGCGTCACCCGAGTTAATTATTAGTTTTCTCCTTAAACCCATAAATCCCTTCTCATACAGTCGGTAAGGAGGCTCGACTTTGAGACCTCGAAAAAAATTCAAAATGAATCAACCGTTTGACCCAACATGTCTTGATACATGCATGAATTATGTGTCACAAGCTTCCAGGCACTGGAATTGAAATAATACAAGTAGATACATAAATTTTGGGCATGATATGATTTTTTTACTCGAACTTGTGACTTTAGAAAAAACCGAGGCACTTAAACTGGTTTGCTCAATCTGTCTTAATGGGCATAACATGATTGTTATCAGATCTTTGAAACATAACATCTTCTGATCAAACAATCTCCACAACCTTATTGAAAACAAGACTAGCTTATAATAAAAAAAATAATATAAAAAATGTATCATTTACTAGTACACACATTACAAGCAACACAGAAGATGCAAAACTTAACAAGTAAACAAATGCCCCCATAAATTAATCATGCTTCTGGGAGTGGCCTCCTTGGTACCTGAAAACCCAAATGGAGAATTTGTTTGTTAACTAAGCATGCACATTGCTAATGTCATGTTTTTATGCTCTATTAAAGTTTTGGGTAGACCTGAAAATGGGCTAATGGGCCGGGCCAAAAATAATGCGTCAGTACCAACTCATTTATTAAACGACGCTGGAATCGATAAAAAAAAAAACATGTTAAGTCGGGTCGTATGATTTTGAATCCAGTTATTTCAACGTGTTAGTCGTGTCAACCCATCGTAAACGGTTCGTATCGTATTATTCAGCTCGTTTAATAAACAGGTCGGATTCAAATTGACATGTTAGCATAACCTACCATTAACCCATTTGTCTAACTCTAGTTTTGATGTTCACATTACCTGGTTTTGGCCTGTTGTAGATTGAGTAGTAGCATGTCCACCATGATCAGCTAAATTGTTCCTTATCACAACCAATTGTGCTACTACATCAGAAATTGTGCCCAATCTTTCCCTTGGAACTTCTTCTGAGCATGCAACTCCAATTTTAAAAATTGAAACTAACGATTCGATAACTTTCTGATTTCTCTCATCTCGAGTCTCGGTCTCATCTTCTTCTCCATCTTCACGAAAAAGCACTGGTTCAACAATTTCTGCAACTTGCTCAGGCAAAGCCATTTTCACGTAGTTGTGAAGGTTCATGTTGCCGTTGAACATGTCATCAGTAGGCTTTTTCCCAGAAAACATCTCCAGTATGAGAATACCAAAGCTGTACAAATCGCCATGAGTCGACGCTTCACTTCCCATGCCATATTCTACAATCACGCATAAAAGATACAAACGCTCGTTTAATTAGTACATTGTGTCAATTAACTAGAAAGTGTTTTTTTTTTTTTACGTACATTGCATTTATTAACTCTAAATCATCAAAAAAAAAATATAAATTGTCACTGGGCGTTTGGAGTCCAATATGCCCAACTACGTCGGATAAAGAACCAGACGATCTATCTAACATATGTGTTATCCAGTTTGTAGACCTTCTAATAAATAAAAAATTTACTCTACCTAATTGAGGTATGATAGCGAAAATATCATGTATCATACTAAGCTGAAGACACTGAAATCTTCCTAACCTGCTTGTAGAGCTCGAATTACCGACTAAGAATTTGATTCGACAATAACATCACCTCACACCAATCCCAAACCCTATCCACAGTGTACTGGCCCGTCATTGCTTCCACCACTCTCACCTATGCCACCCCTACTCAGGGCAACGACCTCCCCCTCCCAACTAAAGTTTCATATTAAAAAGAAGAAGAAGAAGAAGAAGAAGAAGAAGAAGAACGTATAGACACATGTGCAAGTGAAACCCTACTACTAAAATTAATCTCTTAGTAATGGAAATTCAAATCATTATATGTAGTTTGTAGAGGTCGAATTACCTTGGACCGAACATGAAATGTTTATGTTGTCTTCTCTAGTAACTCACACGTGGAAAAAAATAGCAATACATTGTGCACGTGTCAAACCCATTAATAAATAATGAGACCCTCACATATAAACGGTAGCGCAAGCCATTATATGTAAACTCAAAAATTAAAATTTAACACACACAAAAAGGCGTAACAAAGTAAAAGTAGTTTTGCACGTGGGTATCAGTGCAAGACATTATATGTACCCTCAATTAATGAAATTTTACATGAAAACAAATAGCGAAAATACAATACCCCATTTCTTGATTCTTCTCAAGATACGTACAAAGTAAAAGTAGTGTTTGGATTAAAAAATTTAAACGTAACTTTCAAAAGTTACCTCAGAAACATTAGTTTATTAGTGACACAATGTAAAAAGTATATTACCTGGAGCAGCATAACCAACTGATCCTTTTACCCCAGCAGAACTTGTTGCAGATAGAGATAAATTGCTAGTTTCATTCAAAAGGAATTTAACTAGCCCAAAGTCACCAATTTGTGCCGCCATTTCACCATCCAAAAGAACATTGCTTGGCTTGAGGTCACAATGAACAATTGGCGTTTGACTATATTGATGATGAAGATAATCTAGACCAGAAGCCACGTCAATGGCAATATTTAGTCTTTGACGCATATTCAAATTCCTCGTTGTACCAAGGTCATCGCGCGACTCTTGAGTAGGATGCAACCATTCGTCTAAGCTACCATTGGCCATAAACTCATAGACTAGAGCCTTGAAATCGTTGCCATGAGCATCAATGCTTGAACATGCTGTTACTACCTGAAGTAGAGACGGATCCCAAATGTTTAGTCAGTACGGGCAAATTAATTATGATAGAGCTAGGTCATTGGTTCAAATCTCTACTAAAATAGGGGCAATGATGAAAATTTTAGTATATTAGTGGAGCAAATGTAAAAAAAATTCATGGACAATTATTAAAATTTGGTACAAATTAGTGGTACTTTCTATTAAAAAAAATTGAATGGGGCAACTGCCACCATTTCTCTCGATGTAGATATGTTACTGACCTTAAGTAGATTGCGATGTCTGATATTCTTCATCGCCTCGCACTCAACAATGAAACTTCTAAAAGCTCCTCGTCGTTGAAGGTTGAATACTTTGACTGCCACATCCCGCTCTTGATCTAGAGTTCCTTTATATACAGAAGAAAAACTACCCACACCGATCAAATTAGACGAAGAGAACCCACCAGTGGCTTTGAAAAGAGTTCGATACGACACCTGCATGAGTGCGTTGTTTGAAGTGGTTGAAGCGATTTGGACACGTCTCTTTCTCGACCATAACAAGAGAAAAGAAATAGTTGCCGCTACCGCTCCAAGAAATGCCAAAACTACATACATAATGATTTTCAGTTTATGGGTCAACCTCTTAGTCTTTGTAGACTCGTTGAAGTTACACAATGGAAGATGAAATTCTTGAATCCCTCCACATAGCTTATTGTTTCCTTGAATCGAAACTATACTCGCATTTTTGAAGACACCTTTCTTCGGTACCACGCCAACAAAATCATTGAACGAAAGATTCAAGTTCTCTAGCAAGACAAAACTCTCGAAAAACTCTGGAATTTGACCGATCAAATTGTTACGGGAAACGTCAAAATACTTCAAAGCTTTCAAAGAGCTTAAAGACGAAGGAATGGTGCCATTAAAAAAGTTTCCTGACATGTCTAACAATTCCAAACTGACACAACTCCCAAGACTACTAGGAATTTCCCCTGATAACTTGTTTCCAAAAATATACAATTCACCTAGACCATTTAAATTTCCAACTTCAATTGGTAGGGCACCGGTCAATTGATTCTGGGACAAGTCAAGAAAGACCGCGAGGGACGAGATATTCAAAATTTGGGCGGGAATGTTACCGCTAAAATCATTATCCGAAAAATCCGCCACCATCAAATTTGTGCAATTTCCTAGACTTTGGGGTATGGTACCTTGAAAATTTCCACTTTTCAAATATAGTTTAATCAATTTCTTCAAATTCCCAATTGAAGAGGGAATGTTCCCTATAAACTCATTGTCTCCTAGAAGCAATATTTGTAAATTTGCAAGGTTTCCAATTTCTTCAGGAATGTTACCGTTGAGATGGTTACCTCTAAATGAAAGAGTATCCAAGTTTCTCAAACTCCCAATTCCAATAGGAATTTTTCCAACAACTTGAGTATCTTCTAATACCAATACAGTTAGCTTGCTCGACAAGTTACCGACAGATTCGGGCAATGCTCCTCCCAAATTGTTAGTACCGATTTGAATTTCTAATAAACTAGTTATGTTGGTGAAAGAGGAAAGAAAGTTCAAATCATCTTGTTCCCTATATCCAAGAGAGTTTATGCCCAAAACAATTTTTTTGAGTTTATGAAGATTGTCCATATATGGAACTTTTCCAGTAAGATTGTTCCATGTTAAAAAAAGTCCCTCCAAATTCGACGCGTTGGACAATGAGGAAGGAATAGTTCCGGAGAACGTGTTGTTAGCAATGCTAAAAAAGACGAGTCGCGGAAAACTTATGAATAAATTCGGGGGAAGAGTCCCCTGGAGTTGGTTTGATCCCACATCGAAAGTCTCCATAGAGGAGAGGTTGAAAACGGACGGAGGAATAGTCGCGTCAAACTTATTTGTAGCTACTGCGAAAGTGTTGAGACTTTTAAGTTGACTGAGAGAATCGGGGATACTCCCGCTAAGATGATTTCTTCCGAGATACAATTCGACAAGCGATGACATATTTCCAATTGAAAAAGGAATATTTCCTACGAAATTATTGACCCGAGCATATAGTACCTGAAGTTTTACCAAGGAGCCAATCTCTGGTGGAATCTTTCCTTCCAACGTGTTGACGTCCAAGTAGAGGTTGATGAGGTTGCGACATCTTGTTAAGTTGACAGGAATTTCCCCAACTAGAAAATTAATCCCTAGATCCAGGAATTGCAGTCTAGGCAAACGACCGACTTCAAGGGGGATTGCCCCTCCGAATTCATTTTTTTGGAGATGAACTTCCCTAAGGAAGGTTAAATTTCCAATGTACGGAGATATGGATCCGGCAAGGTTTAGTAAATGGAGGTCTAGTACAATGACTCTTTGGTGGATACGATTACATGTAACGCCCCTCCACTGACAGAAA